>OMOT01021186.1:20885-43292 GCA_900312575.1 Acanthochaenus luetkenii | reverse complement strand
AGTGTCTACCGATCCAGTTTCGAAATTATTTTAAGATGAACCTCTGATCTTTTAACTCCCTATGAGCCAAATCGTAGCCCGAGATCCTCAGGCAGAGCTCTCCTGGCCACTCACAGCTCCAGGTTAAAGAGTAAGGGTGATCGGGCTTTTGAGGCCCCCAGACTATGGAACTGAGGAAATTAGACTTGCACATCAACTTCAAAACTCATTTGTACAAACTAGCTTTTTGTAATTAATTCCTCTTTTACCCTAATGTTATGTTTGTTGTCTTTTGTTTTATCTTGCTTATTTTTATTTATTTTATGCCTTTATTTGTTTGTAATTTGATCTACTATTTGTTTTGTGGTGCTATTGTTTTAATATCTTATCATTTGATAAACTGTGAAGAACATTGTAGGGGCGCGGGGGCTACGGGAGGTAGAGTTCCCACCCAGCAACCGTATGGTTGAAGGTTTGAGTCCAGCTCCTCCTGGGAAAAAAAATAAAAATGGCAGTGTCCTTGAGCAAGACGCCTAACTCCAAATTGATCCCATTGAGCAGGTTGGCGCCTTGCATGGTTGCCTCTGCCAACAGTATGATGATATGTAAGTTGCTTTGGATAAAAGCATATGCTAAATGCCGTCATGTAATTGTAAAGTGTGTTTTAGAAATGTGTTATATACATTACGTTTATTATTATTATTGTGTTGAATCCTACAGCTAAAAACTACACTGAAAGTATTACTGCGTAATTTTGCATCTTAGGCAGGAGTGACGTGATTTATTTTTAAACTCCAGGAATGCTGAAGCAAAGACCACTCTGCACTCTAAAATCCCAGTGAGATCTACTATGGAACACCTGAGATCATATTTTAATCCTGAAAAGAAAATGTTCAACTCTTAATTATATCCTACCATGAAGTCCATGAAAATGTTGAACAATTGTTTTTGCGAGTAAAACAATTTAGCCCAAATGAAAAAAAGGACTGCGAGTACAACCTTTCGTGAATATTATTTTTATACGGATATAATTGAGCAATTTTATCTGAAATAATCCCAACTAAATACATTTTGCACAGCAGAACACAATTTGCAAACAGTATACTGTATACTCACAGCAGTATTAATATATGTGAATTGTGAAAATGCACTTTAAGCTTTCAGAGATGGTATTCTCTTTCACATTATGTCTACAAATAACTGGTTGCCTTTTGATCCGTTTAATACCTTTTAAGGTAGCATTTCAGTGAACAAAGTAATCAATGCCAAAAGGCAAGGCTCCTGTGTCACGACAAATTAAGTAATTGATGCCATGTGCAGCTTAGTCCTTCTCGGGTCACAGACTGTCCTAAAGGATGTCACTGGATATTGCCACTAGTGGAGTGTAAATAGGGTCAGACCCGTAAATTCCATAATGTTTTGCATACGTTGGCTTATAAAACTCTTTATTAGTTTGACACACATACTAAATATGGCGACATTTCAGAGTTGACGATTCCCTCCAGCTTTGGTTGTATGCGAATGGAAAGTAAAATACATTGTGTTGCACTCTGGTAGTTTGTAGTCTAAAGCTCAGCAAGAAAAGGCTTGACTTCTCAATAGGTAATTAATTATTATGCAATAGAGCTCACTGTTATACTGTACATGTTTTTGGTGTGTGTGTATGTTAATTAATATATATATGTACATATTGTATACATATTTAAAATATGTCATTTCATAAAAGCACGAGAAGTGTATTTAATGACTCAACGTGAATTAGACAGCACCTGGCCATGTAGGTTGTTCAGTAGATTATTAGATTAGATGAAACTTTAATGATTCCCATGGAGAAATTGGCCCATTGCTGCAGCAAGTTGATATGGGATACACCAAAGAAGAATATGATATACTGTAAATAAGAATAGGGCAAATTAGTTATATAAACAGATGCAACAGACAATTCCAAAACTCTTGACATGTATCTCTAGAAATGTATGAGTGAAAATGTGCAAACATTTATGGATTCCAGCATTAAAATAATGTGCAAAAATGCCATTAGTAGTATCTGTAGCAGCAGACCTTACTCAGGCATAAAGACAATGTGACATTTGTGCATTATAAAAAAGGCGAATAATCTTTTTATTTTTTGTGTGAAAATCATTACAAAATATCACTTATTATATATAACAAAAAAGGGAAAATATGGGTATGAAATGACAGCATATATACACGGTGTCTAGAGGTATGTATGGCCGATTTATTTAATTGTGTTTATTATGTATTTGAGGATTGTAACAACAACATAATAACTGTCATGTAGCAGTATTATTTTTGGGGGCGTATAACATAACTTTTCAATACATTGCATAACAATGTATTGAAAAGCATTAAGTTCTATATTTACTGTATATACTGCCACATTTGATATGTGTGCATTTGTTACTGTATAATTTAACAACATTTTAAAACATTCAAATGTATTATTGTTTTATTCAAACATGAAATATTTTAACCGGCTGGTGCAACATACAGAACATTAACCAAAAGTGCAACAATGGGGAAAAATACATAACATTAATTGCATATAATTATTCCAATATTCTGTTAATGCATGCAGTTAAAATCATTTCAACTGTACTGTCTGAACTCAAACACCTGAGAAATGTAATATGTTTATTAAGGTCTTTCACATTTGCGTTACCTCATAGAATAACAATTTAGGTCATGGTGTTATGCCTTGTACTCGTGATGATCTCAACATTTGAGAGGCATATTTTAGGTGTGAATACTGCCTAAATATATCAGATATTTAACGAGCGTTGTCAGATTCTGTAGGCCCTATATTTCAATGATGGGAGTCACAAGAACCGGATTACTTACAGCGTGGTGTTATTTACAAGACGCTGAGGTTGCCTCTTTACTTCTGTGTGACACCTTGTCGTCACCTTTGAGTTGTTACCACTCATTATCTCCATGAGAAAGCTTAGACTTTCTCCCTTTTGGAGAGAATGTAAAAATACTGCGTTTTGTGTTTTTAATTATCCTGCTCTTGTTTTCAACAGCCGGTGAACAACGCAGATTTTATCATTCCGGTGGAAATCGATGGAACAGTTCACCAGGTACACACTTACCCATGCTTTATTGACCATTCGCTATGTTGTCTCCCTATATTGCTTCACTCACAACACCACAATGTCGAGGCATAAAGCAGCCGTCATAGAAGTATTCTAGAATGCCATTTTAAATTCCATATACCGATAACCAATGCATGTGGTATACAGTATCCAACCTGTAGAGTAGGATGGTTCTATGATCTCTCTACGAAAATAAAGGAAATAACATTCAAAATCTTAAACGGTAACTCCAGCTTGCAGTAGTAACACTGTGCTGGTTACCTGACAGTGCTGTGGCCTTCTCTGTTGACGGCTCCAAGCAGCAGGTGGCTATTTCAGTGGCCTGACGAAATGAGGAAACCCTGGCTGGCTTCTCAGAAATCACTGGCCATCAATCTCAGTCCGTAGCGCATATTAAGCCCCGCTCATTGGTGCTGGGGCATGACAGCGGCTTTAAATGGTAACTGCAACCTGTTGTGCCAGGCCTCCCAGAAGACAGAAGAGCCTTGTTGTTCAAAGGGCTTGGGTCTGTTTCAAGTAATCCAGGATAGGCTTGTTAAAAGGGGGAAAGCCTATTCGGGATGACTTGGTTCAGAAACAAGGCCGCCAGCATCTTAATATTCTTGTTTTGTTTTTTAAATTACATTTATAATTTGGAGATAATGTGGACGATATAATAAGTTATGCTAGAGGGAAGCAGTGCTCTTACCAGATAATAAAATGAAATACATTTAGTATTGTTATTACATTACATTACAGCACTATTACAGTTATTTATTTTCTTTGAATATCACATGTTGTATAAAAAAGCATAACTCAGCATAGTTAGCTTCCCTGTCGTGTTTGAATTAGCAACTCAATGCAGATATGTGCAGATGTGATTTTTCTGCTACTTTTTCTTCTGTAGTATAAAAAACTTTTGGGACACACAGAAGATTACTTTTTCCCTGCGTTATTTTTTGTTTGTGTTCTTGATCATGTCCCTGTTGATAGTTGTGTTAGAATAACTGTGGATGTCATACTGTATGCCTTATGTGTCTCCGCCCAGGTGTACGTGTTGAAGCGACCCCATGTGGATGAGTTCCTCAAACGGATGGGGGAATTGTTCGAGTGTGTTTTATTCACCGCAAGCTTATCCAAGGTGAGCTCACTGTTCTGAATGCCAAGTAACTGCTGGTTAACGTGTGACCGCAGGCAGGCAGACGAACACAAACAGTTGTCAACTAATCATTCCCTACTGTATGTAAAAAGTGACACCTGCTGTTTCAAAACGGTCTGCTTAGAATTACTGGAAGTCCAACCTCCTTTTTGCTGACTGATTTATAGCTGACCTTACACATACACCCTCACACATAAACATGTTAGTATTATTATACCTGTCAGGCAATTGCATTGACTTACATTCATTCTAAATCTAAAATACCAATTTTCTATTCATCTGAGAGGCAAAAGGAAAAAGTTGATATTTTTGAATATTGTACCCAATTTTCAGATTTTCCAAATGTTCATTTCTAATGATAATACTGAACTGATACGCGTTACACAGGCCGTGCTGCTACCAGCAGCACCAAACAAATAATTTGTCAATTTGAAGCATTTGAAGCATTTTGCTGCATCTGCATGGAGAGATTTCAGTCTCTTTCCCTCAGCTTTTCAGCACCACTTTTACATTTACACTTTTTATTTTGATGACGTGACACACAAATTAGTTGGTGAGTCAAAATGCATGTTCCAGTGTGAAATATGATACCTCCACTCAAGTGATGATCTGCAGCGGGACAGCCCCATGTGGACCAAAGTGAAGTGGCTAGGGGAGATGTACAACTGTTGGGGGGAGAGCATAGCCTGTAAGCACTCCCACCCCTGTGTGGGCCGATAGCTGCAGCCCTATGGGCACATACCAATTGATTTCCACGATATTTTTGGTCTGTAGTTTAATATTTAATGTTGTATCGGCCCAATTGTCAAACAGCCCACCGAGAAATGCTCTGTACTCCAGATGGCCCTGGTTTTGCATGTAAAAATACATTGTAAAACAGCACACCCACACCTACTTATAGCCATAGAATTACACACACACACACAAACTCAGCCCCATTTAAAGACAGCTCTACATGTGTTTGTTTTCTCCTGCTGCTAGTATGCAGATCCTGTATCTGACCTGTTGGACAAATGGGGGGCCTTCCGGAGTCGTCTCTTCCGGGAGTCCTGTGTCTTCCACAGAGGGAACTATGTAAAAGACCTGAGCCGGTTAGGTCGAGACCTCAACAAGGTCATCATCATCGACAACTCCCCAGCCTCCTACATCTTCCACCCTGACAACGCAGTATGCCATTTTTATTTATTCTTCTGCAAGTGACTATAGCACACCTAGATCCAAGTTAGTTATTTCCAAAACACTGTATAATTCACTATGAACAAAAAACTGTCATTACCTGAAATTGATTATTCAGCATCTCTATATTATAGAGTATCCAGTCCGTAAAGGTGTTATCATTTTTACCAACCATACTTATGTAGGAGTAGGTATCAATTCAAAATAGAAAATATTATTTTTAGCATTTTCCCATGCTGATCTTAAATACTGTGGTATACTGAGAAACTCCTCCCCTTTCAAACCTCCAGGTTCCTGTAGCTTCCTGGTTTGATGACATGTCAGACACTGAGCTCCTCGATCTCATCCCCTTCTTTGAGAGACTAAGCAAAGTGGACGACATCTATGATTTTCTCAAGCAGCAGCGGACTACAAGCTAACAGAAAGAGGAAAACAGAATGAAAATGATCACCAGCAACTGTCACCACGGGGCCACGGAGGCTGGTGGACGCAGGCTCCACGCTGCTTCCCACTACAAGGACCACACTGCAAAACATTTCTATCTTAATAAGTTATTTAACCCAGTGTTCCAATCTTACTTTTCTTAAAACAAGTGAAATAAATATTCCAGTGGGGTGAGATACTTTTTGCAGTCCATTGGAAACAAATGTTCTAATCCCACTGGCAGATTTCTTTCACATGTTTTAAGAAAAACAAGATTTCAAGACTGAATATGACATTAAATGACTTGTAAAGATATATTTTGCAGTGCAGCTAGTGCGTTGGTGTTGGTATGCGGCAGTAAGGACAGTAAGTGTGGCGTAAACCTGGATTGTGTAAAGAGTTGTGCCGTTCTATAAATGCTAATTAACCATATCAATAATTTCCCCCTTCAGTACAGTCTAGCATTGTCATTAACATTTGAACTAGTCCTCACATAGAAAATAGCAAATCAATTAATACTGTTTTTGGAAGATTATATCTTGAGTTGGACAGATTCCTGTTACTCAACGTTTTATGGTTGTTCTTGTTGCCTAAAATGCCCAAGTATGTATCTATGTACTAAAAGACAATCATCAGTCAAGACGTAGTTGGATAGAATAAGCTAGATTAACGTTATTGAATTTTCTCTATAACATGCACATTTTGATGTGCATCAAACACTATGCACTTAACTGTATATCAGCAATCTTTGGCAAGCTATGAACAAACACAATTTGTGGTGAGAACATGGCCCCAAAAGTATGCTTTTGTTAGCAAAGATAGAACCATATTTTTTAGACTTTGAAAATGAACAAACTAACGGCAATTATGGGTAATGCCATTAAATAGTCCTTATTCACTACATTACAGATGACTGATAGCGTGAACCATAATCGCTCAGTCCTAACAGTACTGGAATAAAATTACTAACGTGTAATAACCCTTTCAACTATTGTATTATGCAGAGTCTAATTCTCACAAAGTACCCTAATCTCGGCATCCATTTAGTTGACTACATACTTACCAAACCAACAAATCTTGGAGGAGCATAAGAAAGACTGGATAGTGGCATCAAGAGAATGTCCATCTTTCTCTGGATGGAATGACTGCACACTGATGGGACTTTTCAGCCCATATCTGATGGAGAGACTTTACAAAGTGCCATTACGGATGTGGAGAGGTTATTTTTGTACATATAATTTACGATTTTAGGCCATCGTTTTTTGATTTGTTTTTAATAATGTGTCATTTTACCTATGCCGAAAAGATGTTTTGCGTTTTTAGTTGAACTGATGTTGGTAAAGGAATACAACGGGCTGTCCATCAATAATGCAATTATGTTTATGTCTATAGGAGGAGGCTTTAGTGGTCTGTAACACGCAAATGCGTTGTCTTAGATTAGTTTGACATTTGATTTGAAAGCACACTTTGTTGCCTCCTATTGTTGAACTTGAATCTGAGCTTTTTCACGTGTTACATTAATCAAGTCAATTGTACTGCCCTGTTAGTCTCTACATTCAGTTTGATCTGGGAGACTTGTGTCAGACATTTTCTGGCCCTGATTCACTTTGCCCCATTCTGGTGTGAGTGTGTATGTTTGTATGTGTGTATTTGTGCATGTGGGTTTCAGTGTGATTGCGTTAGTGTGAATATTTCCATTGGTTTAATTCTTTTTTTATTATTATTATTACTTTGACAATACATGACAGAAAATGTAACCTTTCGTGAAATAATGATTTAACTTTTTTTACTGTATGCAACAAGAGTAGTAATGTTGACACTCGAGTAAAGAAACTGGTTAAAATAACTGAGTTTTTAAATTGCTGCTGAAAAGTTTGAAAAGATTGGAAAAAGACGACTATAGATATTTGTACCTTGCATCAATAAAGCATGTTTTATTGAAAGAGGTCATATTTCACTACAGTAAATGTTTCACGTAACACTAATGTTCAGGACGACATGGCAGCGGTGGAAACAAGTGAAATGGAAAAATGGAATATGGAACAGACTTAATATGAAAACACCTTTTATTCTCCATTAAGTTCAAACGTCAATACCCACCCAACAACGCATTTCAATAAAACTACTATACCTTGATGCTCAATCAAGGTCATCAAGTAATATTTCACTTAATGCTTTCCTAAATAACCTGATTTTTGGCCCAATGTATTTACATTACAAGCCCCTTAACGCAAGACAACCGTGAACTTCAGTTTTCATCAAAACATACAAAAACAATTTCTATACAATGGACAAAGGATGAAAAATAGACATGAAATTGTTAACGGTAAAGAATTAGTCATTTGTTACTTGACAGGTCCGCTCTAAAACCTTTGGCGAACAACCCAACTACAACCTGGAGCAGAATCTGAACTTGAGATGCGTAAATGGCCGTTGGAAAACAGCGGCTGTCCACAGAAAACTAGCATGGTGTTCTCTATTACGGTAATAACAGAAGCTGGTATCCTTGCTTACTATAAATAATACAAATCAGAGTACTCTCACAATAGCCACACAAAACCATGCTTTAATATATGGGGAGAATTACACTGAATGAAGAATTATAGTGTAGAGAATTGTATGTATAAAGTCGTATGCTAGTCAGTTCTAGTTGAGGATATATCTCAAGTGTGTTTTGTAGCTTAATACATTTTTTGAACTGCCTAACAAGCTGACCAAAACAACAAAAAAGTATCCATTTACTTTCGGGCTGCATTGAAAATCAGGAAAGTAAAAGCATTCAACTGGAATCTGACAAGGGCAGGGAAGTGTGAGTTCTTCATTTGATTATGCCACGTAATCGGGTACGTGTTCGCTCCCTGTTTAGATCTGTAGCATACGGACAATTACACATTGGATTCTTGAAAGAGTTTTTATTGCTCAGTGTCCGCACTTGGGCCTGAAAATGGCTGTTGCACGTCTGCGGCTGTACTTTATTTAGTCTCTTTGCTTGTTTTCAAAAATCTGGTTTCCTGTTCTTGTGTGAATCTAACCATATAGTTATTGCCGCCACTGAAATCCTTAAATCTTTACAACATCCCAATGTGAGATTCATTGGCACAAATATAGATTTGGCTAAAATCTCCCTACCAGAGTTGGGGTCAATTCCCTTTCAATTCACTCATTATACTGTACATTAAAACTGCAATTGACAATGATGAGAGAGCCTTTTTTACATTTCTTTATAGACTGGACATAAGAACTTTTTTCATCAAATAACCTTGACCTTTTCTTATGGCAACTTACTGAAAGAAAATCCATCCCAACCCTGTTCTGAACCACTTTGAAAGACATGCGTAAATGTATTAGCCACTTCAATGTTACAGCTTGGACAAGTCAATACAATAACCAATCAATCCATCTCAATTAGGTGATGACACTTCGAAGGTGACGCTGTCACTCAGGGGTCACCTGTGAAATTTGAGCAGAGAAAAAATTAGACGGAGAACTAGAGCATCCATCAATATGCTTGGCCCTATTCTGTCAAAACGGAAACTTCAATTGACCTACGGTTTGTGTCCATTACATCAAATCATCAAACATTACCGTTTTTATTCACACCAAAACAAAAGTAGCAAATAACAGCTTCATTAAAGGACATTGAAACTGACTGTAAAGTTCTCATTCATTCCTGAAAATGTCCCAAAACATTTCTGTCCTTTTATGAATTTTGATTTGAGTTCCAAAGATGGAAATGCCACAACATAATCACATTTCAGAGCATCAGATAGTTGGGAAAAGTAATGTTGACATTTTGTAACTTCATAGGAATTAGGTAGGCTACTTTTCCTCCAAAATGTCCTCCATCATTTCAGTCATAGGATTATGCCAAGCTAAAAATCACGTCTGGTGGAATTCCCCTTTAAGCCCGCAACAGTCCTGTAATGGCTTTTGTACCAATCCATAAGACTGAGGGGAGACGGTTTCCATTTCAGCCGGGGAGAAAAACACTCCTGGTGTTTTACCACACCTACAACCAAATCACCAAATTATGACACCCACATTTTCATCACGTTTTCTTTTCATTTCTACGGTGGTTATGCTGCATATTGACCTCAGTTGACAGCCCAGCGAGTTTATGACTAGATTTTATGACTATGATCTCCACCATCTAAACCAGATGAATGAACCTAATACTCTTTCATTTATAGGCAACATAATAAAACTACAAATAGTTTACTCTCCTGCACCTGTAAATAGCCCGAGAAGGTTCCGTGGATATGTGCTTGACCTACATGCCCACGGATAGGGCAGGACCATAAACACCCAATATTATTTACAGAATGCATATATGTGCAGCATGTGTAATGCCAAGTCACGCAGCACACTTTAGCACGCGATCTAGACGATTCAGTATCTGTCTGGGAGTTTGTGGTGCTTGCGGTGCAAATAATACGGTGTACGTGTTGCATGGTTAGGTTGATTTGACCTGTCACTTTTTTATTCCATCACTTCAGAATGCAATTTTTCATTTTGAGCAGCAAACCTAAGACTTAATTTGTTTTTAATCACCATCTAGTGGTCATTGTTTTGAATTACATTAACAGGGCTCTAACAGTAAACTTACTTAATTGTTATGCATAATTTGAGTGTCTAATTATTTTACGTGTTTAAAAATGCAGAGCCTCAAAACACCAGCTATATTGACACCTGAGGATCGTGACTCCTCCGGCCGAGACACAGTGTGTCCCGGGACATTTGCACAAATGGGAATCTTGGTCAATTGCCATTAGTCGGACACTTTAATCCAAGGCACCTTACAGTAACGCCACTGTGAACTGACACACTGTTTCACTTCATCACACATGACAAATTACACTAATTCAGTCTTCTACATGAGGAATGAATCGACATTTATGACTGTTACTTGCAGCTGTAGACCATATAGTGGTCAAGTGTTCAAACATTAAGCAAATATATTTTGGTGTTTGAAAATATGATTTCAGTGACTCTTTGAAAGGGTTTACATTCATATTAATAACAGGCTCAAGACATTACTTTGACATACATGTCCTGAGCCTTTTCTAAGTGTGAGACATAGACCCATTACAGTCGTCATGTCAGGTAAACCTCTCGGCAAGTTGACCAACTAAATACCGGTAACTAAATAACTACTGATGAAAAATCATGAACACGACAAAATACCTTGCTTCACTTACTCAGCACCCGAAGCTGGGCGCTGCTCTTAGCTTTTCCCAAAGTGAACTCCACCAAGCCGCTCAGGTCCAGAGAGGTCTGTCTGAGGGTCAGCCTGTGGACCGTGCCCATCTTCTCCAGCCACACCCTGGGGCCCGGCTGCAAGGGCTCCCCGTTCAGGCTCCACACAGGCGCTCGGAGGACGGGCGCCGACACCTCACAGTCAAAGCGGGCCTCCCCGGGGGCCACAACTTCCACGTCCGCCAGCTCCTTGGTCATCAGCAGAGTCTGGGCTGAGTTGGAGTGAAACAGAGGGAAAGCTGTCAACGGGACTGTTCCGCTCCTGTCCGGCCCTGACCGCTACGCAGCGCGTGTTACTGTGTTGACGTTTCACTGACGGATATCTGGAGTTGACGAGTGTTGATTATAGAGTTATTGGCCAAAACGTCAATTCAATTCCATTTCTATTGTCATTATGCCGAGCAGAGCACAGGCACAATGAACGTGCTTGTTTATATTGCAACCATCTGGCTGATCAGTATCATTTGTGTTGCCTGAGTAGTATTTGAAACATATCCACCTAGAAGAAGAAGAAGAAGAAGAAGAAGAATCCTCACAAAAACAATATGGCGCACAGGAAGTGATGTGTTTTATGTTTCCGGCAGTTGGTTTGGAATAAACAGAAGAAGAAGTGGGTAGTTAGCATGAGCAGCGATAGCCAACAGCCACCATGGCTGAACAGACAAAGAAAAGAGCGCCACCTACAGAAACTCAAATGTAATCGATAGAAAATCCAAGGAAAAAGACTATTGGCCACACTGTTTGATTGACAAGTGATCTTTGGGAAGGGCAGTGATCGCTTATCATCAAAGATGTTGCCCAAATAAAAACATAAAAATACAAGGATCTGGCAGATTACCACTTTAAATCTCACCGAGAGGAAAACCGCCCTGTGAAAAACAGTGGTAAAGTTCTTTGAGAAATACCCTGGTATCACTTCCCATGACAAGCAGTGAGTATAAGTGCATTAGCATTGTTACGCCAGTAGATGGCAATGTGAGGTTATTTATGAGTTGCTCCACTCCCTCTGTGAGGCTGGTCTGGTTTAAGATAGACAACAGTTTCCAACAAACATTTTCTTCTGTGAGCAGCACAAAGTAATGCAACTGTAATGAGTGGATAAACTCACATCAGCGGAATGACCCTTTAAGCTCTATATAAAGCTTTTCTTATTATCCATAACACTTCCGATGATTTCATATAAGAATCAATATAAGATGAGATGACTGTCCTAAGTAAAATATGTCATACACTCTCTTACCCTCCACTGTCAGCTTTGCAGAGCATGTGTACTCTCCGACCTGCACACTGTATGTGCCTTCGTCATTTAGCGCCACCTGCTGGATGAACAACTTGCGATAACAGCCTTCGCTGCAGATCTCAAAGCGCTCTGAGGGCAAGATGACATTGCAGCCTTTGTACCAGCGGATGCTACATCTGGGGTTGGACACCGTGCAGTCGAGGAGCACACGACTCTTCTCAAGGGCAGTCTTGTCCTGCAGAGGCTTCACAATGTTGACGGGAAGCTCTGAAAGGGATAAACTCCAGTTTGTATTCATATATCATCAGGTGACACAATTGGATCAATTAGCAGTATTTTTTTGATTATCCTAATCTTTATAGCCTTTAATACTCAGGCCCTAATAAATTAAACACATATGCAATAACTGATTACAAGAATTACAAGAGGACTGTCTCCTATGTGCAAATAAAAGTGGCTATGATGAGAATCAATATTAAAGAAAGTGAAACACAATTATTTTCATGATACAAATAAAATGTATCATACAGTACAGTTCAAAAGTAGGTATACAAGATTTAATAATAAGTATGAAAAACCAAACTGTATAATCTTAGTATTTTTAAACTAATTTAGTCAACATTCAATGACCAATCACGTAAATAATAGGTGTACCTGGAAGCAGGAAGTTGTTTTAATAATACAGTGAGTATTAATAATGTATATATAAATGTATACGTCCTTTTGAAACACCCGATAATATACTACTGTTATACCTTCCACCTCCAGGTAGGCTATAGATTCAATGTGTCTGGCAACGAACTTGATCTCTCCAGAGTCCTCTCCTCGCACATTGCACATGAGAAGAAAATGTTTGGTCCCTGAAATAATAATGACAACAAGTTATGATGAAGAAATTAAGATAAATAATTAGACAGATAATTTCAATTGAGATTACCGGCTTGGAAAACTACAGTGTATCAGCTGGAACTGATACATTTAATTTCCCTTTCTGTGCAGCATGTGCAAAAACATCAACAACATACATCGTTTCTTCAGACACTATTCATGTATCAGATTTTGTTTTTGTCTCCTCGTTCAGTATTGTAATAAAGCTACTCATATATTGTAAAATATCAGAGCAGCCTGAACCTCTTCCTCGTTATTTTAAGCAGAATGTCATCAGCATAGATACACAGGACAATGTGAAAAACGTCTTTAAGGTTTTGCAGCTGACCTTCCTGGCGGATCTTGATGGTGCTGGTGGGTCGTATCTGCTCCCCATTTTTGTACCATTCACCTGGCACAGCCTCTACTGAGATCTCACAGACAAACACAGCGTTCTGATCTTCCTGGATGTCCAGGTCCTCTAGGCCCTGCAGTATCAGCAGCTCACGCTCTGTTGAAAGAGTCAACATTACAGGATATTTCATACTACAGCTATTAACAAACAAACATATCTCAAATGTTAACATGAAGTCAAGTTTGTTTCTCTCTAAGATAGGTGGCAGGTCACCCTCACATTCAACTATTTTATATTTTTACATTATTGTTGTAATTAGTGTTATTATTAATGTAACTTGAACTTGTACATTGGAAGCTTTTGGAGATGTTTCATCACCTAAATATTATAGTGGCATAAGTCTAGTGTAACTTATTTTCATAGATCCCAGACAGATGGCAGTCTTTTGCTATATTTGCAAAAAAGAGTTAATCGTCAATACAGTCAAAAGTTAATAAAGCTGTAACACAACAATTCTTAAACTACTACTACTAATCATAATAATAATAATCACAATCATAATTATAATTGCAGACCCAGCTTTAGGAGTTCAACTAGCCTTCAATTGAATTTGCACAGTTAAAACGTTTATTGCATGGGTCTACACTACATATCGCTAGAATTTATTAATGAAAGTCAGTTTAGAACATCTTTTAAATTAATTCATGAAGTCGGTCTATATGCACCTTGTTGACAACCTGGCAACCTATCTGAAGATAGACTGGGTGAGCAATGGGCAACAAACGTGAACTTGCTGGCTAGGTGTAAATATTATACCTAAGCTAATTATTATATACATCGTATATTATTATTATACAATGAACCTATGTACGTAAATTCTTCTAAGGACCAGACTTAACTACACCAGTAGCCCCGACACAAAGAGACACAGCAAACACGGAGGAACAACCAGCAGCTACAGAAGAGCAGCCAGCAGCTAACATTAACACAGGAGGATGATGCTAAGGGTGTGCGGTACAGTATGTGCTTTCCGGCCCGGACTCTGTTCCCGGACGCGGCACAGAAACCTCAGCACCTGATGGATCTCTGGCCTAATTTGTCAACTTACTCGTCTCTCGTGAAACTGTGACTTTATTACATGTCAATTACAGGCAACCGTAAGTTGTGCCAGAGACTTGTCGGTGTTGCAATTCCTTGGTCCAGGTCAATACAATTCAAAGATTACTTAACGAAACAATATGTGTTTAATTATTAAGGGCTAGCAAATGCGTTCGAGACCTCGGTCATTTACTTATTCATTTGTTGGCAAACGTTAGGTAGGAAGGAGTCTGTGCACATCAATTGTAGCTCACATATTGACATCTTAGCTATGTGAGCGCCCCCTTATATATCTCCAGGGTCCGTCCTACAAATTGGCTCTGGCACGTTCACTAACAGCTAACATCATTAACAATTCCGGGGCGCTCTTACAAGTAGCATTGGGCTGCCGGACTGCACTTCACAATTGGTTCCTCAAAGGCGGCAGGTACAAAGTCATACTAGCTACAGGCTGCTACACAATAAGCAGTTTCATAGGCGGCAGAGTGACACCTTAAACCTCCCAGGGAGCCAAGCAAGAGCAGTCAGTCAGCAGTCAGACACCTGGCATTGTTAAGCAGCCTACAAGGCCATCTATTATTCATTGGCTGCCTGGTAGGCTAAGTCCATATGCAGCTGCCCGACAGACTTTGCTTCCTGTCAGGCATCTTGAATTGTAACGTTCTTCATGATACTCTTGCTCGGCATCCTGGAAGGTTTAAGGCGTCATTCTGCTGTCTACGATACTGTATTGTTTAGCAGCATGTAGCTAGTATCGCTTTGTACCTGGTACCTTTGAGGAATAAACTGTGAAATGCAGTCTGGCAGCCTAATGCTACTTTTTGGAAGTCTCCCCAAATAGTTAATATATGAGCAGTGACAGAATATCACGGAAGTGTTCTCATGTATTGTAGGTATATAGTTAGTGATAGAACAACGCTAACTGCAGCTCACATGCCTTCAAATCAAGTTTAGCTTTATTCTAACACCATACATACACTAAAAAGGCAAGATTTGTGGCTGTCTTGAAAAAAATAATAAAAGAATGTATTTATTTGCATGTTTGGAGACGTTTGTGTTATGATGTAACCAAAACCCAGCACGTCCTCACCAGCTGAATGGAGTGGAAACAATGTTGTGCATTGTGCAACATGATTTTGTCATATTATCAGTGCAAATTGCAGTTGAGCCAGCAATGTTCTACAAACAAAAGGTGGAATAATGTGAACATGTCCCGGCACTTTTCTTGACAAAGTGCTGTAAAAGCAAAGGAACAGAAAGACTCCCACCAAACAAATGAACAACCCCGCTGCAGCATAAAGAGAGTGAAACCAAATGATCAGTTATATCTATAAGTCATCAAAATGAGTTTTCAGCTGTGTCTCAAAAGAAGACACTATACTGCACAGTGTTTAGGTCAGTAGACTTTACCGTAGACCTCCACAGTGCAGGATGTAGTAGTGTCTCCGGCGTCACAGGTGTACGTGCCGGAATCACTGACATGACATTTCACGATCTGAAGAAAGCGTTTCCTTCCCATCGCGTAAATGCGCAAGTCCTTGCCTGGCTTCACCTCAGCCCCGTCCTGAACATGAATAGAGCGCATATGTTCACTTGAACTGAAATGAATTATTCCCATGCAACTCAAACTGTGCTTAGTGATTGTAGATAATGGATCGTTTAGTCAATTATTGTTTTATATACATTTTTTGACAGTTAGCAGTTTTGTATTACTTGAGATTGTAACAGTGATGACATATTTGAACACTTGGTCCAACAGATTGCAGTGGCTCTATTCACTATTTTGGTAGAAATCATATACATTGTAGGTGATTTAGGAAAAACAGAAATGGAATACTCGCCTTCATCCATCTCACATCCACATTGTGTCTTGACAGCTCGCACTCAATAGATACAATTGCCCCTTCAGGGAATTTCTGGTCCTCCAGTTTCCTAAAAATGGTCACAGGGGGCTCTGGTGGAGAAAATAGTCGAATAGGTTGATATATGTACACAGATGCACAAATAAATGAGATATCAATATAGTTTTTGACAAATGCTTCCCGAATAAAATGTACAAAAAAAGAAGCGCGCTACGCATATGCTCGCTGCTCAAACGGTAGCCTATATCTAAGCAACGGGGGACACTAATTTACTGCGATGACATTTTCATCCGGCGTTTCAACCCCTGGATCAAAGGGATGAGGCATGCTGAATGACTCCGCATGGAACGGATTATCTTACAGCATGAGGTTAAACTTCTGTCCGACAGAAAAGACCGAACAGAGCTGCCTCTTTTCACGGGGTCGTGCTTAAGCTATTTTGTATGGGTAACGTGAGCCTGGACGGCGGCAACAGTAGCAGAGCTGTCACTCTATTATCATGCCCACATAGTTTGGCATTCAGTTTACCCAGAGTGGATGCCTTTAGCCACCAGTTATGTTGAATGTCTTTTACCAGAGGTGCCCAAACTTTGTGAGCTGTGGACATCATTTCTTTTGGATATTGATTATTTAGAAATGTAACACGTAGGCCTAATATATATATTTTTTTGCTTTTTAGGACTTATGCCGTCAAGCCTTTTAATATGGACATTATCTCAAAATTGCGGTTCAAATAAATACATTGCGTCAAAATTGGCCACAATATCTCATCAGTCTCTGGAACTGTTTTGGAGAGCTAAATATATTTTTTGGTGTATGGACAAATCTGTGCCTGGTGTACTGGACTGTCATATTATCCAATACCTTTACCTCGTGTCATATCATTTACCTGGTATCTTTGCTTCAAAGTCCCTTTTACATTGTTACTATGGTAAGGTCAAACAATGGCGTCTGACAACTTGATACGTTGGCAAAATGTAGATAGAAGAAAAAAAAGACCTACCCTTCACGACAAGCCTTGCAGATGTCTTCAGATTCTCTACGCAGAACATAAAGGTGCCAGTGTCTTCTACTGATAGGTTGGACATAGTGAGGCTATGGACTTGTCCTTTGGCACTCGTACGGAAGTGATTTGTTGGCTTAAGCTGGATTCCATTTTTCATCCAGGCGCCCGGGACATTGGCGTGGGACAATTCCACCTCGAAAGTTGCTGTTTCTCTCTCTGTGGTTCTTATGTCAGTCAGGAATCTCTTTATTGTGATTTTTCGTGCTGCGAGGAAAATGGCAAAACAGCGAAATAATCAAACAACACAGACTTTGAGGGTTCTTCAGTCAAGCGCGGATCATAAGCGACATTACTGAACAATGGTAACACAATGTTTGTTTCACACTCTGACCAAAAATATAACAGCATTTTCTGTGACACGTCTTATATTACTGAATAGGTTTGCCACCTCGGATATTTAAGTTGGCAGACATGGACGAGCCAATATTACTGTCATTTGAACACAGGGCTTTACAACAAAACCTGCTTTGAAACTGCCGACATTATTCTCCGAGGAAAAACAAGTGTTTATTTTGGAGACCTGATGACAACAACCTTAGTTTTGAAGGCCATGGGAGTAAATTTAGACGCAATGAGAGGAGATCCAAATTCATAGGAGGTGCCAACAGCAGCCTGGAGTCCAGACTTTCCCCATCCCACCCACACTAGTGTTGAAAGGACAGGCCCTAACTCACCCACGGGCCCTGCAGACCACAGAACTAAGACACCTGAGAAGCATTCACAAAGGAAAACACACACGAGTACGTCTTCATCGCTACACGGTGCCAATACTACGTCTTTATAGCGTGTAGCTGCTCCTGGGGAAATTAAAGGGATGCTTGGTCATACGGAAATATTACTTTTTGTTTGTATATGAAATTCTAGCCATTGCACAATAGCATCTCAACAGCCAGGTTACTCAACAAGCACTTCCTTTAGAACCCTCATCTGACGTGCATAATGAAATGATCAGGGCTCCAGCGATCCTGTGTCAATGCAGAGAGTCAGCTTGGGCTGTTAGGAAATCACCTGTTGGTAGCCATCATGCTTCAGTATACAACAAGTGCCACCCCAGACCCCCGTCACTCAGAAATACTCTCACTCCGTTAATCGACTTTGCTAGTTTCAAAAGCAACGACGACGGAGAGTGCGCAAGGGGCGAGGTGTCATCAGCGAGGTGCATAATGAGAACACGTGCGCACTCACGTTCCACGGCGAGCTGGGCCTGCGTGCGGTCGTGGAGGGTTTCACAGCTGTAGGTGCCCCGGTCAGACACGGCAACTTTGTGGACCGTGAGACTGTGTTTCCGGCCCTTGTGTCTCAGCGTGTACTTGGCTCCGGGGTGGAGCAGCACCCCTTGCCTCATCCACTGCACCTCTCCAGAATCCAGACTCACCTCCACTTCGAGAGTCGCCTCGCTGAACTCTTCGGCAGCGACGGGCGCCATGTTTCTGGTGAACACCACCTGTTGCTCTGAATATGAACACCGACAATGACAGGACAGCAGTTCTGCGTGTGCTTTTGTTCGTCAGTGCATGTTTGAGCGCTTTGTTCACTCTGCGTAATAATACGGTGCACTGGTCAAACGTTGGCGTGAAGGAGTGAAATACAACGGATATAAGTATTTTTCATCGACCAAAATCAGCGATGTCACGTTGCAAGTTGGAATACAGAGGGAACCTCTCGGTAGCCCTGAGCCACTTGTCTCTGTCAGTTACCAGAGGAATTGGAACAGGAGAAGCCGCTAAGCTCCAGCCGTCAAAGGCGCCTCTTCGACAATTGAAACTTGTCTGAAGACGTCATTATTTATCACATATATATGCTGATGTGGCATTTTAAACTCCCTTACTTTCATGTTTAATTCCAGTGTTTCTGCAAATCTTGCTATCGTGACACTTAACTGGGGAGATATGAGGCGACTGAGCAGCAGATGATTTTCGACGGTGCAGACACTATGAGCGTGCAGAATTCCGGCCCCCAATGGGACACTGCACGCAAATATGACTGATCTGATCCATCATGAAAATTAACATCATGGCGGTAATGGATGGGGCAACAACTAACCTTGAACCTGGAGGTTTGCCTCAGATACCGACCCCTCTGCGTCTGCTGTCACTCTGGCGCTATCTGAAACCTGGCAGTTGTGGATGCAAAGCATGTGGCACAGTCCGTTGCTCGAAATGACAAAGCGCTCATTCCGAGCGACTCGCTTGCCATTCAGGCGCCACACCAGTTGAGTGTCCTCTGGCGAAACCACACACTTAAATATCGCATCTTCCCCGTCACAGACCGTGGTGTTATGAAGCTCTGCAATGAACTCGACAATACGGGGGGCTGAAGGCAAAAGGTTCAGTTGCATTACAATCATGGTACACCAAACATTTTTACATTATTTGTGTTTTGCTCCTTCTGACCTACCGGGACAGAGGTTCAAGGTAGTAAGAGGTGTTAGCTACCTGATCCGGTGCTTGAATGTGCTTATTAGGTTAGAAGGGTTTAAATGTACTTACGTTGGACACTGACAGTGGCTGAGGTCCTGTCATCTGTGGACTCACAGGCATATTCTCCGACATCTTCATCCACCAGTTGGTGGATGGTGACGGTTCGCTCTCGACCTTGCGCCCTTATTGTGTGTCGACGGTTTGGTGAGATCTCCCGGCCGTCTTTTAGCCACTGGACATCTCCTTTGGGCTTGTTGACCTCACATCGTAATATGAGGCTGCTGCCTTTCAGAGCTGCAACGTTCTCCAGAGGTCTGACGAATTTCACTTTCATTTCTGACGAGTAGAATAAAGAGCAAATTCTGAGATGTCCATTCTGTTACAATTAGTAAAACAATGTATATAATATCATGTATCGCGATGCAAAAATGTGACGTATCGTGGGGCAGAAAAGTGAATCGCGATATTATTTTACAGCACACCGACAAGCATATCGTCCCAACCCTGGTACCTATAGTTCTGAAATGATTTGAGCGCCCTGATTTCTTACCTTTGACTAAAAGACTGAAATACATCTCATCTGTGTTTACGTCACAGACATATTCTCCAGCGTCTGACAGCTGCAGGGGATTAATGGTGAGCTTGTGGGTATTACCCTCGCTGGAGATGTGAATGTTGTCCTCGTCCGACAACTGGCCATCTTTCAGCCACCGGACGTTAGCTCTCTCCCGGCTCACGACGGCACACAGTGTAACGCTCTCGTTTTCATAGGCGGAGAGGTTATTGTTTGCTTGCTTGTTCACAAACCTGACTGGCGGATCTGAGAGAAAAGAGATTCATAAAGAAATATTCCATGTCCATACACGAAACGTATTTCATCCTCAAACAGCAACCACAGAAGCAATGAACGCTGACAGGTGAAACGTGTTCAACCTTACCTTGGACTTCAACGAACGTTGTCATTTTGTCATCAACGGCGTCGCATACGTACTCTCCAGAGTCCGAGGGCTGAAGCCCGGAGAGAACCAGCTTCCTCACGAAGTCACGGCTGCCTATTTTGATACGAGCGTCTGGTTTCAGCAACTTGTCGTTCCACAACCACTGAACGGTGGCATTTGGCCGGGACACCTCACACTCCAAAATGAGGTCATCCCCTGCCACCAGGATGTGATGCTCCGGGTTGCCAGAGTTACCGATGATCTTTACGGGAGGCTCTGAAGATACAAGACACAACAGCGTTGATTGTCCTGGGGAATATTACGTTTGCAAAGCCCATTCGGAGGCCACGGCTCACATTACTTGCGTGGACACTAACGTTTGTTTCCAAGAAGGCGAACATTTGAACGTGATGTAGGTTACCTTTGACAGTGATATAGAATACCATCTTGTCATCCACTGCATCACAGGTGTACTCTCCAGAATCTGCCGGCCCAGCGTTTAGGACGACCAATGACCGGAAAACCCCTTGCTCCTCACTACAGTACCGCTCATCGTCATCAATTAGCTGGTTATCTTTGTACCAGTTGACAGAGGCAGCGGATCTTGAGAGTTCACACACTAAAATGATGTCATCTGATACCAAGAACTGCTTTTCTTTTTTCGCATGAGTTTTCCCCAGAATTTTCACCGGCAACTCTGAAAAAACGAGCAGGAAAATGTACATATCAGTGGATTCATCCCGAAACCCTTCGCACACATTATGGACAAGCAAATGTTACCTATTTAAAAATATAGAGACGATAACATTGTGTATAATGCTATTATTTTGCAAGCAAAGGGCTCAAGACAGCTAATAACTAGTGAGTTTTACTCTAATGCCATCATTTTGTGGGAGACGGCGTTACACTTTTCAAATGGTGGATATCTCATTTTGGAGTCAGACACGTCGTAAATTATTACTTACCTTTCACTTTTACATGGAAATCCATCACATCATCCTTTGCATCACAGATATATTGCCCAGCATCCTCTACTGTCAACGAGTGAATGGTTAATTGGCGCATGACGCCATCCTCCAGGATGGTGACCTTTCTGGAATCTTCTACTTCTTCCCCATTCTTCTTCCAGGTGACCTCAGCGTTTGATCTGGAAACCTCACAGTCTAGGACCAAAGTCTCCCCAACAGATTTCTCGACTCCACTCGCCATCTTCCTTGGACGCACGAAGCGGACGGGAGGCTCTGTGCATGAAGAAGATTGGCATCAGAAATGGTTATATGTAGTGACGCATGCACCAAAGACAATTTACACAAAATGTCCAAACATACAACACGTTTAGAGGACCTACGTTTGTCATAATGTCGTTTTCTTTACCTGCTATGTTTACAAAAAAGGTCATGGAGTCATCGACAGTATCACACACGTATTCGGCTGAATCTTTGACAGTGGTCTCAGGTATGATAAGTCTCCTGT
>OMOT01021186.1:0-11724 GCA_900312575.1 Acanthochaenus luetkenii | reverse complement strand
GATACGTTATTAAATTAAGTTATTCTGAATACTGTCAAATGGCTTTAAAGAGCTAATCTAAAAAAACAAGTGTCACAGATATTAGCTCCATATGGTAAGAACAGGTAAGCGTCCAATGTAAAATCGACAGAAAGAGAGTTAGTTACAACTGAAATAGGAAACACACCATTGGACAAAACATCACCTTGATTTTGTACAATTAACCGGGCAACATCGTCCATTGTTGCGCAATAGTATGCCCCAGAGTTGGATGGGTGAGTTGGTTCAATAACAAGGGTCTTGATGCCTCCCATTTCAAAGTCGGGCTCACTTTTAGCATCATGTTCTTCATCCGTCTGCCATGACGCCTGGACAGCAGGGTCTGCGACTTCACAGGGCAGATCAACGGGGCAGGTTGCTTCAAGTGACTGGCTCTTCACAACCTCCAGTGACGGTGATGATGGCAACGTTGGAGCTAAAGATGAGTATTAATGTTATAATTGTGGACTTTACAGTGCAAAGCTACATTTGAGGGCTATAGGTTCAGCTCCCCCCAAATGGACTAATCTGTCATTTCTCAGACTAGCTTCAAAGAGGTGAACGCATATATTCAAGTATTACAAAAACAAGTAGTTTCATATTTTCTGTCAAGAAATTATGTATTTCAAGGTTAATTTTCCCAGGATTTAAGACATAGATGCAACCTCACACAAAACACCACTTTAACACAGACAGACAGATGTGCTCACGGTAAATGTTAGTTGCATCTAGTCTCCAGAAAGCTCTAGGGTTTACTCTACGATTCAGCAAATAAAATACAAAATCACCTTTGATATCCACAGTGAAATGGATAGTGTCATCAGAGGTTTCACAGCTGTACAGCCCTGAGTGAAAGAACTCAGCTGATGGGATAACGAGTCTCCTCAAAGTGCCATTACAATGAATATCCCACCCATTCTGCGGGAGGAGCTTTACCCCGTCTTTGAGCCAGCGGACATGTGTCGTGGGGTCCGTAACCTCACATTCCAGTTCAAAAGGCCTGCCCGCTTCAAGTGACTTGGTTCTCTCAACTTCAAAGATAGCTGAGAACTTCACTGGTATTGCTAGCAATGGGAATTCAGGACAGACTAAATAAAATCAAGGCTGTGGAAATGGATACCTTGCAAAAACTGGTCTGGTGAGTAAAAGAAGGACTTTGTAGACATTCAAGTATATTCAAGGAGAGCCACAGCAATCACAGGACAAATGATCACAGATAGTAATAACCTAACGTGTTAACAGTTCTTTGGGGCTATGTGCACGAAGCACTCTCTCAATACACATATAGTAGAAAGCAGGGATTATTAGTGGCATCTAGAAAGAGGAAGTGGAGTTACGTTATTATCGCACAAGAGAAAAAAAAGTACCTTTGATTTCCACTTGAAACTCCATTGTATCATCGTCTGTGGTGCAACTGTACACACCAGAATGGGACCGCTCTGCAGACTGAACAACTAAGGTCCTTGTGTTGCCCTCTGAGTTGATTTGTAATCCAGAGTTTGAAATGAGCTGCATCCCACTCTTGTACCAGCAAACGTGGGCCTCGGGGTCCGAGGCCACACACTGGAGTACAATGGGACGGCCTGCTTCGATGGACTTGGTCCTCATTTCCTCTGGAATTGCTGAGAACTTCACAGGTGGAGCTATAGATATGTTTAGATCTTAGATCAACGTTAGGTCAACCTTACATGCCAGTCTTTAAGATGAATCATCATTTCAGGGTTAGGGTTAGGGATATGATTTCCATTGAGGTTCCACTGGCATAAGACAAATGGACAAAACATTTACTAACATGCTCTACTGTAAGAAAAGGCGACAATATAGCTGCACCTTTAATTAAGTGGCAAGAAGGAAGGGCAACAGACGACATACAAGAGTGACATCACAGTTAGTCGTTTTGCTGAGAGGGAGCCGGTTAATCTCACATAGCTTAAAGTAAAACTTCAAATCACCTTTGACGTCCACACTGAACATGACGGTGTCACCCTTTGTCCTGCAGCTGTATAACCCAGAGTGGAAAAATTCTGCAGACTGGACAATCAGTGTCCTTGCCAAGCCGTCTGTTAGAATATCTACTCCAGCTTGAGGAAGGAGCTTTGACCCGTCCTTGTACCAGTACACCTGGGCAGAGGGATCTGAGAGCTCACATTGTAAAACAATGGGGCAGCCTGCTTGGATGGTCTTGTTCCTCTCAGCGTCTGGAACTGCTGAGAATCTCACAGGTGGGGCTATGGATGTTTAGATATCATGATTTCTCGTTATTGTCTGTTTTTACGTGTTATTTAATGATTTGTTTTGATATGTCAGACTGTATAGGGGAAGATTCAACGCATTGCTGTATAAAAAAGGTCACAAAAGGGTTAAAAGATCACAATAAAGAATGTTAGACACCGTGACAGAAATGACGTCTTTTTTGCAAGAAGCACTTGCCACTCACCCTCTACTTCCACATTGAATCTGATGACGTCATCGATGGCATCACAGCAATACACTCCCGAATGTGAGAACTCTGCTGATTGGATGACGATTCTCCTCATGGTGCCCTCTGATTGGATATGAAGACCCTCCGTTGTTTGTAATTCCACCCCATTCTTGTACCAATGCACTGGAGCTGCAGGGTCGGACAGCTCACAGTAGAGCACAATGGGGTTCCCAACTTCTATAAATTTATTACGATCCATTTCTGACATTGGTGAAAACTTCACGAGAGGAGCTGCAAATGATGGAAAAAACGATGATAATTTTTTACATCACTCATTATGTCTTTTCATAAAGAATAATGATATTGAGTTTTAAGTTATAACTTATTATGGTGTTTGTGCCATACAATGTTTTACAGTGCATTTTATTTTTTTGTAATAAGGTTTTCGGATCCCTGTGATTTTTAGTAGATTCGATTTCCACTTTTATCTCACAAAGTTCCTGTTAATATCATCAGGATGGTACAAAGCTTGTAGGACTGAGTGAGAGCCTCACCTTCCCGATTGCACCATCCACTGCTTGTCAGTGTTTCTATCTTTGGGGGAATAAATATCCAGTATTGGAACGTCGCCACCCAGCTACAATGGAGGCACGGAGATTTTGGCTAGTTTGGCAAGTAGCTGGCTGGCTATTGTCTGACTGACTATGGGACACCTGATTGACTTTGTATACTGTCGACCAATCAGAGCATACATTAAAACCTGGGTGTAGGTGACATCATTTACACCAGGAAGTGTTTTTCAAAGGGCGTTAGTCAAATTTCCACAATGCAGACAGTTCTAATAATTTGGGTAACTTTACATTAACAGGTCCTTTATTAATATTTTACTATACCATGAAATTGAGAAATACAATTCTCATTGCACTGGACCTAAGTTTCAGAAAGGCTTGAGTTGTCCACAACCAATTTTTGTAATCCCAACAAGACACTTACACAGGCAAGTTATAAAAGCTACTAATACATACCTTGAATGTATAATGCTGCAGAATCCCGAATGCCATAGGCTATGAATGTAATCTCAGCTCCATTGTCTGTGTCGCGTACTCCTCGGATGCGAAGAGATTGGTGTGTCCGTGACCGACGCATGGAATAACGCTCATCCTCCTGAAGCTGAGTACCGTTTAAGAACCATGTCCCAATAACTGAAGCGGAGAGCTCAATAGAGAAGCAGGCGTCTTGCCCCTCTGGCACCAGGGCGTCCTGTAGGGGGGCTTGTATTCTGGCCACTGGGACTAGAAGGGAAAATCCGTTTGATTCATTATTCAACTAGCAACATTCTTCATAATTCAGTTATTCCTGGGATCCAAATAAAAAACATACACCATAATGATTTGAGTGCAATTTACCCAGGTGAACTGTTCTTGGGAACTCAACATTGTTGCTCTTGCCGTACTTGTTCACACTGCAAATGCGAAATCGGTAATCGGCTTCACATGGGACGCTGTCGCCAAGGATCTCCACAGAGGTGGCAGACTCCGTGGTCAGGCACTGTAACCACTCCTGCGAGCCTGTGCCCACTTCCTGTCTCTCGAGCACATATCCAGAGGGAGGGTTTTTTCGTGTGTCCTGAGCAGAAACCCAGGAGAGAAGAGCAGCATTAGCGCGCTCTGTGTTGATCTGTACACCCACCGGACAACTGGGAGGACAATGTCTGGCCTCTGAAACAAAAGAGAAAACCATCATGCTTGGACTTCTAGGCATATTCTGCTTTTGGACAGAAATGATTGATAGTTCAATTCCAAACGTAGCTGAATGACTTAAATCAAAGCGGTTTTGTCAAATGTTACGTTTGTGATGCCATGAAATACAAAAGGCGGACCCTACCTTTCACCCTAAGCTGAGAGGAGGTCTTGGATCTGCCTACGAAGAAGGTCACAAGGCCAGAGTCCTGGGGCATTGTGTTGACGAAAACAAGGATGTGAGTTCGACCGAAAGACTTCAGGA
Organism: Acanthochaenus luetkenii; assembly: GCA_900312575.1. Lineage (NCBI taxonomy): Eukaryota > Metazoa > Chordata > Actinopteri > Beryciformes > Stephanoberycidae > Acanthochaenus > Acanthochaenus luetkenii. The sequence goes on along the minus strand of OMOT01021186.1, from coordinate 7,280 downwards.
TGGTCTGGTGCGTTTCACGCAGCTCTACAGCATCTTTGTACCAGTGTATGTCCATCTCTTCTTCTTCCACTTCGACACAAAAAGCAGCGTTTTCTCCTTCTAAGACATCCACTTTTCTTGGAAGCTTCCGCACAATTGTGCCTGCAAGAAGACACATTCAAAGGGACAATGAACGAAGGCTATCAAATCAGCCTTCAGCACTTGTGAGACAGTATGTGGTATGTAAGTAGTCTATACTGTACTGTATATCGTCACCAATGCCACCAAGATACATTCTTGTATTTGTGTTATAGTTAGTGATAAAGGGATTTTATATTCGATTCTGATTTACCTTTCACAGCTACCTCTGCAATGCTTCTCCCCCCATCGGGCATCTCGCAGAGGTAAATCCCATCGTCATCGACTCCAATGTCACGGATGGTTAGTCGGCGTTTTGTTCCCCACTCCTCCATTCCATATTTGGCCCCTGGCTGCAGTCGTCGGTCCTCCAGATACCATGTGATGGGAACAGAGTCCTCTGGAACCTCACACTCAAGAACAGCCAAGTCCCGTTCCCATACCTCTAGATCAATGAGAGGCTGCTTGAACCGCACAGGCGGCTCTGGCATTAAGGAGGGGGAAGAATACCAGTATGATTAAACCAATACGACTTATTTTAGTGTCGGAGGGAGTCTAACGTTTGAGCTTTTCAATATGCTAGCCCTGTGGCACTTGGTTGACTACCAACCTCTAACCGCATTATGTCACCCCTGGAATGTATGTCCACCACCAACATGTGTTTAAGTAGATTTTTGCAGATATTTTCTTTATTGATCAGTAAATTTACTTGAAGAAGTGATGCCCAAATGTTGAAAAATAATTAGATTATTTCACAAGATCTTTAATTTACAGGCAGTGTTGCTGGTTGACTCCTCAATAACGCCAATGGGAAATAACTACCGAAAAAAACCAAAGTGAGATATAATTCATTCCTATTTATTCCCATCTATCAAAGGACATTGATATCACCATATCAATATCCTTTATCTACATAAGTCCCTTGCAAAATGCTGAAAATAAATCATCGCCGCACTTCATCGACATCCTTGGCCCGAACAGGACAATCTGTACATTGAAATATATCGGGTAGTAAATACCAGTGAAGCAAACAAGATAAGTGAAATCATGAGACAAGTGGCTCATTTCAGTTGAGGAATGGAAAGATCATTAACACATCGGGGTGTTGGGCAGGAAATAAACAGTTTGAAACTGACACCATCAGACAGGACCAGACTGTTGTGACTGTATTTAGTAGTCTGTGTGTAAAGCTCCCCATTTCCTGATCTCGCCATTGTTTCAACGAGTCCAATTAAACACCGACAACTGACGAAACAAGCTCATCATTATCTAATTCAAATCATTCATCTTTTAAAATGGCCCCCACACACTCTTTTCTAGCCACTGAGCATTCATCTAATCGTCGACGGTTATTTTCTCTATCCCTGACTGATACAATGCTCTCTGTTGGTGCCAGTTTGGACTTCACTGGGCCATGTGAGAAATCGGATCCCGTCCCCGCAGACTTCCGTCACATGGACGCCCCTTGACCTTTCACAAGCTAAGTGACTTTGCAGACATCGGTACTGTTATTGGAGTCCACCTCAAGCTGATGAACTTGGCATGGTTGGATATCTCTTGCGGCACATTTCAGATCATAATTAAGACGTTTCATGAATCCTCCAGTGGACCCAAGATTGAATTGCTTTTGACGTAACAGGTATTGAATACGTTGGTTATGTTTGCAGGTAACTGGCTTTTTAACCTTTTTATGAATCCTTTTTGATTAATGATGCAAAGCTATTTTTCACTTGTTGACATCCCTTCGTTTGGCATTTGTAAGCAGGAACATACAGTACATTATTGCATGACTCTAGTTGGTGGATTAGTTGTCAAAGGGGTTATTAGAGACTGAGTATTACCAGGATCACAATATTATATTTCTTTTTCGATTTTTTTCGATGTGTTGTAATTGGTGAACAATTTGTGCGGACAAATTGCAGTTAAATGTCTCCTGGTGTTCGAACAGAAATTCTAAAGCCGTTGAAAATCATCTTGACTTACCCTTTACAGACAGGTGTACAGCACTGAGGGTTTGTCCCGCAGTGTTGGACGCAGCACAAACATAAAGTCCATTATCCTTCTGCTTACAGTACAGCACTTTTAGTGTGAAGTATCCCTCCCTGTCCTCATACAACAAATAACGCCTCCCAGACAATATCAGCCTGCCGTCTTTCCTCCAAATGATTTCTGGTTTGGGTTTCCCAGTCACAAAGCAGCGGAATTTGGCATGTTTGCCCTCTGTCACTGCAAACATTTTCACTTTGGTTGACTTGATCATCGTGTCACCTTTGAGCCGATTCAACACCTGCCTGCCACTCCTCTGTTTGCCCTGGTGGGCTTTCCAGTGGCCGTTTGTGTAACCGTTACGATTCCCTTCGTCCTCGTGTCCTGGGCCTGCATCGACTAGCAACACAGCTCCCGCCAACCCTTCCCCAAACTCGTTCCTGGCTTTGCACGTATACACGCCACCATCTGGTGCACGGGTCTTAAAGATCTTGAGCTGGAACCATCCGCCGTCCTGGTAGCCCACGCTAAAATGTGTGCTCTCAAAGATTTCATTGAGTTTCCTGCCATCCTTTTCCCAGACAACATCTGGCCGTGGGTTCCCCCACAGTTTGCAAGAGAAGACGGCATCTTCTCCACGACCGACGCGAGTGGACAGGGGCTTGATGAGGAACCGTGGCTTGTTCTCCTCTCGTAGCTCCAGCTCTTGTGCCTCGCCTTCCACCTTCAATGTGGCCGCTGCATATGTTTCCCCAATGCTGTTCTTTGCTTTGCATATGTACTGGCCACTATCCTCTGTGGCCACAGCCGAAATGATGAGATTGTAAACATTTCCATCCTCGAAGACCCTATATCGTCCCTGCGGGTCAATCTTTTCATTGTTCCGCTCCCAGATAACTGCGGGCCTCGGATCGCCGCTAATCTGACACTTGAGGACTGCGTCGGTCCCGCTTTGTACCATCACAGGCCTTGGATAGGCCAAGAAACGTGGTGCGCCGCCAAACACATCCATTTCTTCTTCTTTATGAGCCTCACCTCACCTCAAACAGGCCAGGAGAGCAATACGTCGCTCGTACTCACTGGGGCAAGACTGTCCAAAGTTTCTAAAACAAAGAAAATAATAGAAGAAATTACGTTAATTTCAAACAAAATGCGTTTGACATAATACTTTATAACCAGAAAATAGTGAAGGGTTTTTAAGCGTAAAAATGGTTCACATTATAACATTTTAGCCAAAACGTTTTACTGTATGTGAAATGACTTTATATACATCAGGTTCTAATTTCTCATATAACTAGAAATAATACCTTTTGTAATGTAAGTGTGGATGAATGAAAATACTTGTATTATCTAAACACCTCAGCCTCTGTCCACTTCATGTCCATGTGTTTTGATTAGCAGCCTCGTCCTATTGCAAAAGCAGCCACAACACATAGACCAACACAGCTGGTGCTGTATTTCAATGGGAAAGTGCTTAATATAGTGCGCCCTAAAAAAAGACCTGCGAGGGAGTGTGTGTGTCAGGTATCACAAAGAACGCTCTGAAACCCGCGTGCTCGTAGAAACACCGGCCAAACTCACAGTATGCCCACCCAAGAGACGAAGCAGTCCAAATATGCTAAGCCTCCATCACACCCTTTATTGGCAGCCCTGGGAAAGAATTCCATCTTAAAATGTCACCGTTAAAATTGTTTTTCTCTGTCATATGCCCAAATAAATAACAGTAAGGCGATCATCCCGCCCCAAAGGCTATTCTCTTCACAGTTGAGGTTGTAATTCTCTTCCCTTTGAACATTCTGATCCTCTTTTTGACCATTTTGTATCATCTCGTTTGATGGTTTGCCTCTCAGGTTTGGCTGCAGCCTCGATGGACATGTAAACTTGCCAGAAGCCATCTATCAGTCATTTGAGTTTATGTATTTTGGGAAAAGCTCCCACAGAGTTGACATTTTGTTCCCTTGGATGCAGGGACAGTCTCAACGAAGGATAACGTGTACCTAGTATTTATCAAACCCCCTTGGTGTCCATCATATGATCACGTAGGACATCTTTTGAATGGATTGTTATTCAGTTAGAGCTTGTTTGGCTAATTTTGTGTAAAGTCCTTTGAGGCGGGCTTGTGATAAAACTTGAACTTGAACTTGAACTTTTGAAGGTTTATCTTCGTTCCAAACCCTGTTTTGGTTCAAGCATATTAACTTACAGTGTAATTGTATAATAAGTCCCACATATCCATATCTTGGAGTATTGAACCAGAATGTCCCGTATTCTTTCACACCTTTCAAACGTTTGTCAATCTTTACATGAGATACCAACATAAACCAAAAAATAGCCTCAATCAGATATTTCAATTAAAAAATAGTTTCTTTTTACTGACCCCTCAACTGTATTCGTAAAAATGAATAATACTTGATATTAAAGTAGTGGAGGAAGTTTGGGATATATTTCATAACTGGACGACTAAAATCAACTTGATTGCATGTGTATGGCAATGTTGCACTTTGTACTGTCTATCTATAGTGTTTATGAGCCCAGTTGCACTGAAGTGTTCTAACACATCAAACTGACACAAATTCCCCCGTACTGACTGCACTGCAGGCATTTGACCTGAATGTGAACTTGTTGGATAACTATTATAGTTTAGATGACTATTATATTTTGATGATAACATTCATTTGATATGTTGCATGAAAATATTTGTTCACATTGCAAGACATTTCATTAAATCCTTTTGGACAGTGCGTTGAAAGTGGCCTCAGTATTCCCGCTGGACGTTTAAAGAGAGGAGATTAACCCCTGTGTTTACTTGTCTGGTTTAATTGGAATGACCTTTGCCCCTTGTGAAGCTGCGCCGCGTACCCCTCACATGACCTACCTCGCTTCAGTCCCCAGGAACGACCGTCAACATACATTCCGCTCTCGCAAGCTCTCTTCGAGTTAAGAAGCAATGTCACCCGTCACCTAAAGGCTGAGTTGACTTCAGATTCCGACGAATGCTGTCCTCAAAGGTCCCAAGTGCTTTGTCAGTACATCTTGACAGACTTGGCAACAGGGATAGAAGACAGAACTTCAGTATCCGCCATAGCCCTTCCGTTCCACAACTTCAGAGTGGTCCCCCAATCTCTGTGGCGTTCGGTCCTCAGACACCCCAAGTGTCATTGTTCGTGGAGGACCGTTAAATGCTTGTGCAGCTGCTGCCGTCCACTAAAAATATGGGCAGCCTCGATGACAGCAGTGGAGATAAGTCGGGCGCTTCCATTCACTTGCTAGCATGGGCTAAAGATAGGCTTAGATGGCCGGTCCAGGGCTGACTGCTTAGCTTACTTGAGACCTTGCAATAAAAACTATGGATAAGGGCAGGCTTCTGGTCTTTAAAACTCATCCTCAATAAATCAATGTTCTTATTCAGACAGTAAGGTAGATAGAGGTATTGATAACAGATACTGTGGATTGACTAGAAAACAGACAGTCTCTTTCAACTACTACTTCATCCAGGCTGGGCATCTGTACAGACACTTTCTTAAGGAGCCAAATCTCCCATTTAATTTGATCCATTTGTTACTTTTTACGTATAACAAGGGATTTAATGGAGAGGAAATCCACTTCTGTTCAATTTGCCCTCCTTGCGTTTACCTACCTTTTTAAGCAAATAGAAATCTTTGATATATGTTCATTTTATAGATTATCGTAAGCAGTATTGGGCTGATGCAAGCTGCGTGAAAATAAGGTTTCATCAAGAAAATAAGGCGTAATTACCTCAAAGTAGAAATGTTTTTGTTCATGTGGGTAGTTGCTCTTTTTATTTGCCACTATATCGCCGCTGATAACTTTTCTTCATAATAAAAAATTTGCTTACAAGTATCGAAAAGATGACGGTATGAAGAGATCTGTTGATACAAGGCAGTCTTATATAAATAATTTCCAAATTTGGATAGACAATATCTAGCAAGTTGATAGACGCTCCATCACCTACAGTACTAATCTATCCATGCTGACAGGGAGGCTGGCATTGCATTGGGTCATGATATGTCCCACTGCATACAACACAGGTTCAAGTTCAAGTTCATTTATTTATACAGCCCTTTATCACAAGCATGTCTCAAAGGACTTTACAGAGAATGAGCCAAACTAGATCTAACTGAACAACAATCAATGGAATTATAGAATAATGTGAGACAAACACGGGGAAACAGAAGACACACAATACACATTTTGAACAGGGCTTTACGAGTGTGTCGATCCAAAATGTCTCTCTTTATTGTTGATGTCAAAGAGCATGGCGCTGGCATGGCATATATTTAAAGCATTTAAAGCATTTCATCAGTTGGCTGCTGGTCATGTATACCTGTGTAAAAAGTTGCCATAAACCTGCAACTTTGACTTTATCCTGCACCCAAGCCTGATTTGGGTTGGACATGCACACTAATATTTCTATTTTACAAATATCTGAACGGGCACGTGCCCCCTTTCATTTGAATGGGCATGATGCTAGTGGCTGTGTTGTTTATACACTTCATTGTCAAGTCAATAACTATGCCACTATACAACTCAACATGCATGACCTATTTCCTACTTACAAAAAATGTCAAAGACAACGTAAAATGTGGCATAATCAGACTCCAATTGGGGTTTTAGTTATACAAACGTTCCTGAGAGGCAGAACTGTTCTGGAGGTAGGCATAATATCATTGGTTGAATTAATCATCAGTGGGCGGAGCCAAATAACCACTCGTTGTGCATGTTAGCCAGCTGGCAAACTTGAACTTGGAAGGTCAGCTAGGCTATCTACGTCTTCTCCTGCCCTTTGTCTTGTCACTGGGCTTCAGTCTAACACTACTAATCGTCAGAAAAACGGCTGTTCTTTGGCTCCGCCCACTGAGGTTTTACTCAACCAATGAGATTATTTCTGCCTCCAAGAAACGTTTTATAACAAAAACTCCAAATTGCTAATCAGACGGCAAACTGTTAATGAAATTTTACCACACATTTTTATTTATTTATTTATTTATACAGAAGCCAGTAGACAATTGTGACAGTATTTGATATTCTCATGCCTTGTGAGCATGAGGGGACTGGACAGCACGTGGGCCTGTGTGAGACTGTGTGTGTGTGTGTGTGTGTGTGTGTGTGTACATCTACCTACCAGATGCTGGTGCTCTCGCTGTATCCCACCACAG
>OMOT01021165.1:1322-14128 GCA_900312575.1 Acanthochaenus luetkenii | reverse complement strand
CCCTCTCAGATTGAATGCAGTTTCAGTCTCGGTCGAAACATACATCTATAGTATATAGACCCAACTATAGAAATATACAATATAGACATATGATAGATCTAACCACATATATACCATATAGACCTAACTATATTATATATTTATACAATATAGAACTGACCATATACCTATACCATATAGACCTAAATATAGACCTAAGAGTAGATATATACAGTATAGACCCAACCCTAGATATATACAATATAGACCTAACCACCAATATATACCATATAGACCTATATAATCTAGATGTTACCATAGACTGACATTCATGTTTCATATTCCAACCTCAGTCTGTTTGGTCTGGAAAGGAATCAGAGATCCAATCACTTCTTGATGGAAAAATAAAGAAGGAGAAAAGAGGAGGACAGAAAAGGAGAAAGGAGGAGAGGAAAGAGAAGAAAGGACATGAGTAGAGGAGGGGAAAGAAGAGAGGGGAGGAGAAGAGAGGAGGGAAAAGGAGAAAGGAGGAGGAAAGGAGAGAAGAGAAAGGAGGAGGTTCACCAAGCAGTATTTCTCCAACAGAATGGTTGTCTGATTACAAGGAGTTTGTTTAATGAAGCAGAGCAGCAGCATGAGACCAACTTCACACAGCCAGCAGTGTGTGTGTGTGTGTGTGTGTGTGTGTGTGGGAGGGGGGGTCACTTCCAGTGTTTTCTCAGCTGCAGTTTCCATGAGAAAAAAACGTTTTCATAGATTAGATTTACTGCTATTACACCTCCCTTTTTCTCCCCCCTTGTTTTCTCCTCTCCTCCTCCTTTACCGATGGTCAGTAAAACTGCTGCTCCTACACACTACACACACACACACACACACCTGGTGTTGGTATAAGCCAGGTGTAGTCTGTTTCCTGTGGCTGAGTGGCTCTATTAGTGTTACTGAGCGCTGACACAGCATACACACACACTCACTCTCTCTCACACACACAGAAGATTCTGTCGGGGCAGAGAAAAGAGTAAGATATAAAAGAAAGACATAAAGCAAGCGAATAAAAGCCAGAGAATAAAATGCAGGTAGGTAATAAAAACGGACCTAAAAACAGCAAAACGGTATCAAGTACAATTAAAAGCAAGAGAATAAGAGTCTTCATAATAATATCAATAGAACCAGCTGATCTAATGCAACAGCAGAGAAAGCACAATCAGCTTTTAGATGTAACCTAGTCTGTGGAATCAACACCAGCCCTTGGTCTGAGGACCTAAGGGATCTCACAGAGTTATGAGGACTCAGTAATTCAGAAATATATTCTGGGGTTAGACGATGTAGAGCCAATGCAGGTAGGACAGAACTGGAGTAATGTTCAACCTGCGTTTGAACTTTGTAAATAAGCAAGCGGCTACACTTTGAACTAACTGAAGCAGGGCCAATGCAGACTGGCTAAAACATGTGAACGTGGTGTTGCAGTAGTCGAGTTACGAAGATACAGGCATGAATTATTCTCTCAGTTTCTTTAAAAGGCAGAATTAATCTGACCTTGGTGATATTTATCAGCTGTAGAAAGCAACACCAGTGTTTTAGACCAAGTACATCAAATAAATGAAACATTCTTGGAGACAGACTTTACATTGGAGGCCAATGGACCAAGAAAAGCTGGAGGAAGTTTTGTGACACCCAGTCCTTAATGACAGAGACAGTCCTTTAAAATAGGCAATCTGTTAAAATATCACTGTTTCACTGACAAGATAAAGTTGAGTGTCATCTGCCTAACAATGATATGAGATGGTAAAACTATGGATGATATGACGTATGTAGAGTGAAAATAATATGGGACCAAGAATTTTACTTTGAGGCACCCGACATGTCAGCAGTTGAGATGAAGAGACAAAATCACCAATAGATAATGAAAATGTTCTGTTACTGAGATAATACGACAACCAGTCAAGTGCACTGTGCATCCACTCCCTAAGCCTGAACAACAAGATTCTATGGTCAATGATATTAAACGCCATGCTAAGATCAAGCAATACTAAAATAGAGCATTCCCTAGCATCAGCATGCACTAAAATATCGTTCGTAACTCAGAGCAGAGCAGCTTCTGTACTGTGCTTCTGGCAAAAACCACCTCTAAGAGACCACAACCTTCATTAGAATAATAATTATAATTAAAGCTGCATTTCCGGGGAACAAGTATGTAGTGCATCAAGCAGAATACATTGCACGCAGGTACATTGTCCTGTGATTGTTGAATTGTTGAAGATTTTGTAACTCCTTCATTTGATTCAATGTCATGTTTTACATAATTCCACTTTGATCTTTGGTACTGTGTCTGAAGTAGCAGGGTCTATTAAGTGATAACATTAACACTCAGGGGCATATTGGTAGTGATAATTATTGCAGAAAATGTTTTTCTAAAAGTAAAGACTTCAAAATAAAAAACGTTTCTAAAAGACATCTAACGCTTCCAAAACAGTGTATTTGGTACAAGCAGTGTCTGATAAGCAATAATCAAAATGTTCCAAAATAAAAACTCTCGGAATGGAAGGGGCAGTAGCATTACAACACAGCTGGAAAAATGATCCACTCACTCCATGGCGCCATGTCGGTTATCATATTAAACTAGACACCTTACCCTTTCAAATGCTAGCAAGCAATCAATAGCTCAAGCTACACAACTCGTGTCAGCCCCACAACAAACCCACAGCCAAACTTCACATCCACGTATCCATGTGGCAAATTGTTCTAATAATTTCATCAATTTTCAATGCAATTGTCATCAGAAGCAACAAATATTGTTTACTTACACTTTCATTTTTGTTTTGAGTCTATCCACATGTTTCTCCATGCCAGCAGGCTTGTTTTGTAGAGAGCTCTGGATAACCTGTCCCTATGTCTCCTTGACAATACATCGTCTTGTCTTGCCATCTTATGGCCGTTTGGTAGTACTAAATATGACGACATCACAATAATTTAGAAGACATTTTAGGTGAGGATAAATATTTACTCTGGTATAGTAACAGTCAGAAGGTTACTGACAATGGGAATAGATTCTATCCATAGAGGTCAAGATCATGCATATAGATCTAATAGATATCCATCCATCTTCAACAACTTATCCAAAGTCGGGTCGCGGAGGTAGCAGCTCCAACAAGGGGCCCATAACTTCCCTTTCCCTGGCCACATTAACCAGCTCTGACTGGGGGATTCCAAGGCGTTCTCTGGCCAGCGTGGAGATATAATCCCTCCACCTAGTCCTCGGTCTGCCCGTGTGATCTCCTCCCAGCTGAACGTGCCTGGAAAACCTCTCTAGGGAGGCGACCAGGTGGCGTCCTTACAAGATGCCCGAACAACCTCAACTGCTGGCGGCTGAGATTCATTCCCCCTAAAAAGGGTATAGAACCGTCAATGTTCCAGGCTGTAGGTGCAGAATACATGAAAGCATGTTTGCCAAGCTCAGTGCAGACTTTGGGGACAGTTAACTAGTAATAGTCATTTGAGTTTAGGCAATAATTACTGTGGGATCTAGAAATATAACCACAGAGGTACGATTTGAAGTAATCGAAGGATGGATTTATAGATATAATTGTACCAATGGGTAAGCCTACGTGCAGCCAGAGAGGGCCACTCGACCCTGACATATAGGGTGCAATGGGGAGTGAGGGCTTTACAGCCCGTAACAAACTCTAGAGTATCATGATTCACAGTGTCCAATGAGTGGAGACAATGGGTAGATGCATGCATATACATTAGATCACCATAGTCGAGTACAGGGAGGAAGGTGGCAGCAACCAATTTTTTACTGGCAGTGAAAGAAAAGCATGACCTGTTTTGAAAGAAGAAACCCAGCTTAAGCTTCAACCTTTTAACAAGGCCTTCAATGTGGAGTCTGAAAGATAAACAATCGTCAATTAAAATGGCCAAATACTTATAATGTAAAACTAATTCGATCTGGATGCCCTGCAGGGATACAATGCTGGGAGGAGGATCTGTGGTCTTCCTGCCATTTGAAAACAACATTAATTTAGTTTTGGCAAGTTTAAAATAAATTAGTTGAGACTCAATAAGATTAAAAGCTGCCTGGAAATAGCCACGGGCTTGAGTAAGAGTGGATCCACAGCAGTAGATGACAGTGTCATCTGCATAGAAACAAAGCTTTGCATTGGGAGTTTTTCGGCCCAGCTTATCCACATAAATGGTAGACAAAATTGGGCCCAGGACCGAGCCCTGGGGTACACCAGACGACACTTTTTAAAAATATGCTGGATGAGCCGCCTTCAAAGCGAACACACTGAGACCTGTCAGACAGGTAATTTACAAACCAGCCAACAGCCTGCTCAGACAACCCAATATTAATCAATCGCTTTATCAAAATGGCATGGTCCACTGTGTCAAAGGCCTTAGAAAGATCAACAAAAAGTTCTGCACATAATGTTTTTCTGATCCAGTGACTATATAATTTGTAACTTTTAGGGAGGCTGTAATAGTGCTGTTTTTTTTCTTCCTGGATCAAGATTGACATGAAGAAAGAACATTTGTAGTGTGCAGGATATCCTTTAACTGGTCATTTACTAATCTTTCAAAGACCTTTGACAAGACACAAATTAGAGATGGGCCTATAGTTGTTAAGGGAGGTAGGGCCCCCCTCCCTTTTTAGTTGGGGGAGAACATAGGCAGACTTCTAGATTTTTGGGATACCCTAATAAGATAAAGATAACCCTAACCCAAACCCAAGACACCTAACCCCAAAATTGCTCCCGTTGAGCAGGTTGGTGCCTTGCATGGCTGCCTCTGCCAACAGTATGATGATGTACATCGCTTTGGATTGGGGGTTGCAAATTCTAGGGAATTTCCTTGATCGATAGTCGACGTTAATGAACGACTAATCGATTATTCGACAACGAAAATTGCTTATTTTTTCAGAATCAGAATCAGAAATGTTTTATTCGCCAAGTAGTTTTCACGTACATGGAATTTGCTGTGGTTGTTGGTGCATACAGACAACATAAGAACAATATTAATAAGAACAAAAAAAAAATGCAATTATTGAAATTGAAATGTTAATCGACCCAATTATTAACGGTTGTTAATCGATTAACGATTAATCGTTAACACCCCTACTTTGGATAAAAGCGTCTGCAAAATGCCATAATGTAATGTAATGTGGACCTCTTCAACTGAGAATGGGGTAAAACAAAAGAGCTGACCAACAGACAGGCAACCATAATTTGGAGCAGAAAGCAAGACACTTGGAGCAGAAGGCAAGACAGTAGAGGGAAAAGACTTGGCGAACAGAGCACCAGAGGCAATCAAATGCTCAAGCATAGCAGCCCTGTCAGAAATGGTGGTGGCATCATTGACTATACAGGGAGGAAGTTCGCTATGAGTTTCAGTGGCAGATATAGATTTCATAACTTTCCAGAATTTCCTGGGGTTACTTACATTTTCAGTTATCGCAGAGAGATACAATTCTGACTTGGCCCTTTTAATAAAAGAAGTAAACCGGTTTCACAATTGTCAAAAAATGAGCCAATCAGCCTCTGTCCGTTTTCCTAGCCATAGCCCAAGCAAGGTTTCGCTCATGAAGTAGATTGGACAATTCAGGCGTTAACCATGGATTATCCCTTCCCTTTACTTTATACCTTCTGATAGGAGCATACTTATCCACAAGATAAGAAAAACCATCATAAAATAACTTCCATGCGGCCTCCACATCATTGATTAAAACAATTATTTCCCAATCATAGTAAAACAAGACAAAAAAAAAACCTTGTTCAAAAAAGGCCCTCATGTTACGCTTTACCATGAGACAGGGTGTAGTCTTAGGAACCTTGGTGGAGCATTTGTTAGGAACAAATAAATTAAAGACAATCAGGGTATTTGGAATTGGGGTGTGTGGGGCTCCCAATAATCAGGGTAAAATTAAGTGAAACATGTATATCTTTAAAAGTATCAGATGTTGATTTCAGCCAGTCCCAATTTAAGTCACCGGTCAGTTGAATTTCACTGTATTGCAGTTGTGCTAGCAACTGCGTCAATAAGGGGAGTGCCTCAGGAACAGCTGATGTAGTCTGTAGAACCCGACAACAGTGATACAGAACCCTTTCGACACTTCAAAATGTAGGACCAGGAACTCAAACTGCTTACTAATTGATTTGGAGAGCAGGACATTTACAGAGAATTTGATTTGGACAAAAATGGCAACACCTCCCCCCCTTTTTGGTCGGTCCGTTCTATAAACACTATAACCATCTATAGAAATTGCTTCATCCAAAATTGATTTATTATGCCAGGTTTCAGATAGGATGATGACATCAGCATTAGTTGAAATGGCCCAGATATGCAACATATCAATCTTGAGGAGCACACTACGAATATTCAATAATATCCAGCCCAGCCCTGCTTTTAAAAGCAGCTTGCAATGCTGGGGCCAGGATTGGGCTGTACCGAGATCAGTAACAAAAGTAACAACAAACATCTTTGTCTTATAACATTAAGATTGCAGGACGTATCCTTTTTAGAATGTATAATGTTTGCAAAGACAACAAGAGTTTTCTGAAATCACAAAGTTATTATCTATGGCAGAAATGCAAATGAGACGTACTCACTTTGCATAATTGAATGAGTCCACATAAAGATGCATCAGCACTTGCACAAATAATAATGCACACTCACCCAGCGGTGGTCTATTAGCCCATGGTCCAAGAAATTCAAGGCGACCAGTAATGCAATGGGGAATTGCATTGGTCTCATCTCGTTTAGTTCAGTTTATGAGAGTTCAAGAGTTCGGTGTGCCAAAGGTAAATTGTGTGTGTGAGTTAGAATCAGGGGGGTAGAAAGGAACAGCGGTTAGGCAGACTACATACAGAGGAGAGCAAAGAGGAGGAAGAGGTTACCTGACATGGACTGGTAGCAAGCAGGCAGGGGACGGGCAGGCCAGACACAGGAGAGACACAAGGGTGTAGGAGAGATCCTAGGTGGCTAGCCACCTGGCTAAAAACGAGCCAAGCTAGCCGCTAGCTGGGCTGCTGTAGTCTGGGCCTGGGCCTCTTGCTGGTGAATGGGCTGCTGTAGCCTGGGCCTCTTGCTGGTGAATGGGCTGCTGTAGCCTGGGCCTCTTGCTGGTGGATGGGCTGCTGTAGCCTGGGCCTCTTGCTGGTGAATGGGCTGCTGTAGTCTGGGCCTCTGCTGGTGGATGGGCTGCTGTAGCCTGGGCCTCTGCTGGTGGATGGGCTGCTGTAGCCTGGGCCTCTTGCTGGTGGATGGGCTGCTGTAGCCTGGGCCTCTTGCTGGTGAATGGGCTGCTGTAGTCTGGGCCTCTTGCTGGTGGATGGGCTGCTGTAGCCTGGGCCTCTGCTGGTGGATGGGCTGCTGTAGTCTGGGCCTGGGCCTCTTGCTGGTGAATGGGCTGCTGTAGCCTGGGCCTCTTGCTGGTGGATGGGCTGCTGTAGTCTGGGCCTCTGCTGTAGTCTGGGCCTCTGCTGGTGGATGGGCTGCTGTAGCCTGGGCCTCTGCTGGTGGATGGGCTGCTGTAGCCTGGGCCTCTGCTGGTGGATGGGCTGCTGTAGCCTGGGCCTCTTGCTGGTGGATGGGCTGCTGTAGCCTGGGCCTCTGCTGGTGGATGGGCTGCTGTAGTCTGGGCCTCTGCTGGTGGATGGGCTGCTGTAGTCTGGGCCTCTTGCTGGTGAATAGGCTGCTGTAGCCTGGGCTTGGACCTCTGCTGGTGAACGGGCTGCTGTAGCTTGGGCCTGGGCCAGAAGGATGGGCTGCTGAAGCCTTTTTTGGCTCGTGTTCCTTGTGGTTTGGTGTGGCGTTTCTTGCCTCGGCTTCTTCTGACTGGGTTTACTACACTCTATGTGGCGGATGCTAGTCTTGTGTTTGGTTGACTTCCTCTGCCGATGATGTGGTTCGGTGTGTGGGATATCTGGTGGCACTTGTTAGTGGCGGTGAGGGTCTCTGGCTTGAGAGTCTTCAGTGAGTTTGTGGTGCACCTGTCGTTGGGGTAACCCTGCAGTGCGGTGACTAGTGCTGCACTGGTTGTGGCAGTGGGGGTGTGCCACATATTGTTCTGTGTCATCTGTTAGGGTTGTTGGTTGTACATGGGGTAGGTGTGTTGTGGGTTTGCACTGTGCCCGCGGCTTGGTGTGGGTGTACAGAATTGTGGGGGTGCAGGGCTTGGATCGGAGTGTGAACATTGAATGTAGCAGGTGTGGTGGTGTTATAATAATACATTGTATTTATAGAGAACACTTTTAAATACAATGAAATCTCAAGGTGCTTAACAAAACAATCAGATGGGCACAACAATACAATCTAATCAAACTACATAACAATATAATTAGCATGGATAAAATGTTCAGGTAAGACAACTCTTAAGGGTACTACTACTGTTTATGGGCATATTGTGCTGAAACACTTTCAGCTAGCAGTACCACTCGTACTTTTTAAGATACTTCATGTTTACTGCTAAATATGTTCTTATAAATCAATGCGAGAAAGTTACATCTGGTGGTCAAATTGTAAATAGTAAGATGGATTGTCCAAATGATTTTAACCTTTCAAGCTGAAGTAAATCCGGTTTCCTCCCACAATCCAAAGACATGCAATTGTGTGTAGTATGTATTATATAGTATATGATGATGTATGTATATGATGGTATCTAAGTCGCTTTGGATAAAAGCGTCTGCTAAATGCCGTGCAAAGACCAACAGAACCCCTTATCTACCGTTATGTAACCCAGTGCTGACCAAATCAAACCCGGAGTGTCCAATAGTAACGATGCAATAACCCTAGTATTAACGCAAAAGTAACCCAATCACAACCCAGTACAAATCCAGTATTAACACAGTAGTGACCGAGCAGAAAGTCAGCAATAATTAAATAATACCCCAGTTCTACTCAGGAGTAACCCAGTACTAAATTGGGCGGCACGTGACTCAGTGGTTAGCAGTGGCTCTTTCTGTGTTGTTCTCTGTTTGTGTCGGTTTCCTCTAAATTCCCTATAGGCGTGTTTGATGTAGTATATGATCTATACAGACTTAAACTAGTAAACCAGTACTAACACAGTGGTAAGCCAGCACTACCACGGTACTAAACCAGTACTAACCCCACAGGAAGGCAACTAGGTGTTTTCTCTGCTATTTTTGACCTGTTCATATCATGTTGCATATCAATGGAAAGCGCATTCAATCCCTTGTAACAATCACTTGTTTCAGGGCTCAGCAACTCTGTTGTGAATGCAAGTGGGTCTCAAACAGAACGTGCCAAATTTGCCATTTTCTGTGCACCAGCCTGGCACCTTATCCTGCCTGGTCACATAGCTGTGGGATGGCATTCCTTTCCTCAACCAGGATTTGTGCCATTCAAAACACATCCAATCCACCAAACTACTCACAATAATAGTCAACACCAACAGGAGAATACCGTTTGACATTGGCAGTAATATAAATGTTTTTTATTCAACAGAAACTGAATTCCAACAGTTCTACTTGATAAACAACATGACATAAAACACAATATCAACATCTGTGTGTGTGTATAAGTCAGGGTTCAACGTTAAGGTTTTTTTCCTACTTGCCCTGCAGGGTGCATGCGTGAATGTGTGTACGTGTGTGTCAGTAACATCAGTGTCAGTTCTCTATGCAGTATCCCAGAGTTTTACATCACAGAGTAAATACAAACAAGGGAGGCCAAGTAAAAACAGAGAAGAAATGTGTGTGACCGTGTGTATCTTCAGTACATTCAGGTGGAACAGAACAGTTAGCGGTCAGAATAAGTATTCTGTCTGTTCATATCGTCTTGTCGAGGAGTGTGATTGCCGTTGGGATTGACCAATTCCTTTGTTCCTCCCAGTCCAATCAGATTGCTGGTCCTTCCCTTGCCTCCGCCTACTGATCATCATAGCTCGTCCTGGAGAGACAAGATGGACACCACGTCAATGGTTGACAGGTTTACTGGCTGGATTTGACATCACCCTAACCTTACCTTGAGTTTGTTGTGTAACTGTGGCGATAGTTGCTGTAGTCGCTGTCTGATAATGTCAGCAATCACGTTAGCATCACGGCTGTTCACGTGTTCTCCTCCCCGATGGTGCTGTAAAAAACACACACACACACACACACACACAGTGTGTGAAAGCAGTAGTTTTACTGCTGGATATTCTACGGTTAAGCGTTTCCCATCAGTCCTGTGTAGTGCTGCAGCTATTTTAATATCACCGCAGTACCTTATTCCTCTTCCTGTCTCAGCTCCTTCCAGGAAGTGGATATTCTGTGTTAGATGTAGATATTAGAATATATTTAGCAGCTGTTATCTTGGAACAGCTAGCTAGCTAGTTTAACTCGTTAGGCTCCTGCCATTACGTTGCGTTGTCTGTTATTTATCTGCATAAGTAATGTTAATTTGTTATATTCTGATGGTTGATACATGGTGTGGTCATCCTGCATTGCATAACTAAGGGTTAGCCCTTTGTTTTCATAGCTGCATTACACTCTTCAGGTAATTTCATTATGGTTCAGTCAGGATACTCACGTCATGAGATAAACCATTTATAGCAACAAATGGTAATATAGTTGGATTTGGCAGTGTGGTTCTACACCTAGGATGCTCAAGGAACAAAAAGCATGATGCAGATTTGGCTCGGAGCATGCGAACCCCCTGCGTATGGGACAGAGCCTGAGAGATGCACATCACTTAAAAATGCATTCTGACTAACCTAACAGACGACTTCTGGAGTAGCTCCGCAAAATATCTAAAGTCATTTCTAAACAGATTTTTTTGTGTTTGTGGGAGAAATGCCACTGGTTACTGTGATATCCTCCTCTGTGGACTGTGCTGACTGCCTTCGGCTATCACAGAAAATTGCTGAAATGGAAAGTAGGATTTCCACACTTTATAAAATAAAGACACGCAGCAGCAGTATCTTGATACAAAGGAAGTATTCTACATTTATATCAGTGCAGTAAACCCAGCAAGTTACACAATACATTAGCCCAGCCTGCCACCTGTAGGCAAATGCATTGAGGTACATTCGTTACATGTATACAGCCCATGCAATAGACATTGACACTCATGGCTTTTTGAGCCAATATAAATCTTTAGCTTCCATTCAAATATAGTGAGATATTCTGTGTGGAGCACAATAAAAAACCCAAAACAAAAATTGCTCCCTATGAGCTGCATCTAACCCATGTAAAGCAACAAGCATGTCGCAAGTCCAACTGAGGTGACAGCCAGCAGAATGTTGGCATCTTCAGGCGATCTTCATGATCATGGCCCGTCTGATAAATGCAGCCAAACGCTATAGGTTTACCTGGCTCGGCTCATCTCCGTCCTACCAGGTGGCAGGTGCAGCAGGTGGCAGGTGCAGCTTAGGGAGGCCACTGAGGTCTCCAGGCTCCTCAGCCTGCTTCAGTCAGACATAGTACAAAGCTGTGGCCATCAGTTGTGGTCTCATGGCTGTCCCAATCAAAAGTGCCAGCACCAAATCAGAATACCTGCTTTACCACATAACCTTGGTTATGGGAGCTAACTGCATCACTACAGCTCTCTATTTCAATGACGTACAGTGACTTAAAAGAGGTAAGAGGACGAAGTAGTGCTATGTAAATCCTTACCTAAGAACGAATCCTGCAGCGTGGAAGGATACCACATGGGGTAATCCAATTAGCGCACGTAACCATGGTTACGTTCATAACCTTAGTTTCTACAGAACTAGTGGTGGTTTTATTCAGTCTCTTCTCCTACCTTAGCTTAGACAGTATTAACATAGAAAGCTGCCATTGGGGACACAGCGTAGGGCTGCCTCCTGGTTGCTGGTGTCTAATCATTCTCTGTCTGAGTGTAAGTAACTGAAAATGTCTACTTGAGTAAATTTCTTAGCTTGGCTATGTGAGTGTGCGTGGCTGTCTGTCTCTTCTCCTTATCAGACAACGGAGCAGTGTTCCTAACATGCAGTGGACGTGGGTGCTGCCCCGGCTCCTATGGTCGTCAGTGCTGGCTGGAGTGGCTGTGTCTGTCTGTCGGTCCTTCCTCTTTTCTCAGACATATGTGCAGGGCTTCTACCAGGCAGTAGACGTGGTTTCTGCCCCTAACCCTAACCCTTTCCCCACGATTGGTAGTGCTGGCTATTGTCCCATCCCTGATGCTGTTACTACCTTGCTGTCAATATGCGATCGAAGCCCCGGTTTCCGTGGACATCGTCGTCAACTGTGCCCCCATTTCACTGCCTCTGTATCTGTTTCCTATGTCACTGTCATTGTTACTGTCCATTCCACCGTTTGTCTCTGCACCTCAGTCTCAGCCGTCCTGGTAGGGGAATCCTCTTTGACTTGGCCCACCCAAGGTTACATTTCTTTCCCCATATAAGGTTTTCTTGGGACGTTTTTCCTTGTATGCCTCAGGGGTCTAAGGCTGGTGGTGCCAGGTAATATAAGTCTTGTAGAATAGGTAGGCTTGCTATGTCCTGTCCTGCTTACATTTCTATTGTGTGTCTTGTGCTCTGTTCCGTTACCCTGTGTGTGTCTTACATTATTCTGTAATTCCTTTGATTGTTGCTCAGTTAGATCTAGTTGGACTCATTGTCTGTAAAGTCCTTTGAGACATGCTTGTGATAAAGGGCTATATAAATCAAATTAACTTGAACTTATATAGGTGGTGTGTGTGTGTGTGTTCTCACCCTTGTTGTTCCGAGGTAGGGGTAGAATCGGACGGTGGGGTAGGCGGTGACTCCAGCTGATTGACAGGTCTGATAATAAGCCTGACAGTCCACCTTCCCTGACCGAACCTCCCCTTTAAGAATCTGACAAACACATAGAACCTCCCCTTTAATGCAA
>OMOT01021151.1:1529-11671 GCA_900312575.1 Acanthochaenus luetkenii | reverse complement strand
TTTCAGTTTCCCATTGCTTTTCATTGATAAATATTTAATCTATCCATTCTATCCATGTTACTGATGACTAAAACTAAAAATGCAGATACAATGTTGCATACATTTAGCTAAATTGACATCTCAAATGTATTAGTATTTATTATTAAATGAACAGAAGCTGACCTGACCTCTACACAGTGGAAAGTTGAACATTACATCCTTTTTCAAAGTGTAATGCATAATAACTATTTAAATATATTACTGATTAAATAAAAAAGTGAACATGGCATGTGCAAAAGTTTGAGCACCCTTTTAGTACTAAGTAGCACCACCATTGGCTATATAACCCGATGTGTCCTGTACCCCAAAACATACCCATCTGTGATGGAAAAAGTAAGTATTCCAAAAGTATTCTAAAAGTAATCTGAATATGCTACTTTTCTGAGACAGGTAACTGTATTCGTATCTGATTATTTTCAGAGCCATGTTATCAGTATTCAGGCACTAATTACATTTAAAAGTAACCCTCCCAACCCTGTGGGTAGTGTAGGCCTTGTAGAATACGTAGGCTTTCTGCTAAGAAATGCGTATTATGTGTCTTGTGCTTTGTTCTGTCTCCCTATGTTTGTCTTGTACTATTCTGGAATTCCATTGATTGTTGTTCAAGTAGTTTGGCACATTTTCTGTAAAGTCCTTTGAGACATGCTTGTGATAAAGGGCTATATGTGGCTATATATATAAATAAATGAACTTGAACATGACCAACCTTGAGGGGAGACGCGATTTCAGGGAGCAGTGGAAAGAGATGGACAACACACATTTGTATGCCTACTTTGGGATCCTCATCCTTGCAAGTCTATAGGTCAAGAGGGGAGTCAACTGAATGTCTGTGGGAGAGTTGGGGGGGGGATTTTAGAGCCACAATGTCTCTTAAGAGCTTCCATATATCCTCGAGGGTCATCAGGTTTGATGACGGGGAATCAAGACCTGTTAGACGGTGGGGGGACAAGTTGGCAGCAATCCGCACTGTGTGGGTGGACCGGCTTCTACGTCTTTACAACCATGGGCAAAATGTAACTGTGGACGAACGGCTTGTGGGGTATAGAGGCCGTTGCAACAAGAGGAAGGGCTGCAAGGTGTGTGGACCAAAAGGACACAGACACAGACCACATGCAGAAACTGCAAAAAGTACATCTGTGGTACACATACTGCGAATCATGTGTTGTGTAGACAGGCATGCCCATGCAAACACAATTGTATATTGTATTCTTGTTCATCACCTGTATTTTCTTTAAGGCTTTGATTATAACAAATACATGTGAAAATCTATTGAGTTTAAGTTAAAAATAATAGTCAATGAAAACATTGTTTCACTTCAATTAGATAAGCATAATTTATGACTCTCAAATCTTTATTATAGTGGATTTCTTTACCTAAATTATAACTTTATCACACACACAAAATAGCACTTCCAGATTAATTGCATCATATACTGTATGTTATCTATATTGTTTGGAATTTAGATAAAGACTATATATGTTAATGGTTATTAAGTATATTATTTCCTAATTGTTTTTAAAACCCCAATGATGTCCCGGGTCAATTTGTACTGAACAGTACCAAAGGGTCAAAACATATTTTCTTGTTTTCTTTTCACAGGAAGTATTGAACTGTTTGATCAAACCACTTTTGTCATGTTTTGTGTGAACGAAGCATCTTGTTCATGTGTGCTGTGCCATCCTTTACTTTGTAATAGACTATTAGTCCATGGGTCATTGAGGTCATGGCATTGTTCTCACCTGCCCAACTAACTGAACTAAAGTCATAAGCATTCCAGAGCTCAAATAAACAGCACCAAACACGATTGGTGTGAACATGCACTTACACTTTAGTGTGAAAGGAACATCTTCATCTCAGTCACGGGTTCCCACATTTTTTATGTCAGACCAAAGACTGTTTGATAAAAAAATTGTTCCAGGGACCCCAGTCTGAGAAGGTTTTTATTGTCTATCTCTACTGTAGGTGCAGAGTGAAACCTCTTGGTATAATGATATATATAAGTTCAGAATAGGTGTTTTGTTTACGTTTACAACAGTTATGGCATCCGGTGATGTCTCTATGCGGCTTCTGATTGTCATTACAATAGAATGCGTTTATGGTGCTTGGAGTACCTATAATTTGAGAAGCCAACATCTGAACAAAGGTAACATCCTGGCACCAGCAAGGTTTAACCCTCAGAAGTCTCTGACTCTGAGACAGGACCATAGAGAGATGCCAGGTGATGACTGGAGCTCTGAGAGGCTATCCAATCAGTACTTCCAGGGAAACTGCATTAATATTGAAGCGGCCATCATCCAGTACAACCGCATGCCCCTCTGGGTCTTTGTTGATCACTGTGTTGTTACCCTAGAGCCTGATCTGGATGCTGAGCCCAGATATCCCTTCATCCAAAACTTGGGTTTGTCTGGTTGATGCCAAGCTCACAGGCTCCAGCTATCGATTCCTACCTTGATCTCAGGATAACAAGCTACAGATTCAGCTGGAGGCTTTCAGGTTCCATCAACAGAGTAGTGACTCGACCTATATAATCTGCCATTTGAGAGCAGAACCAGTCTCTTCCTTCGCTGTGTCTTCTGGTAACAAAAAGGCTTGTTACTTCATAGATGAGTGGAGATCTGCAGATGGGGATGATCAAGTGTGTCGTCGTTGTGAGACCAGCTGCAGCATACGAAAGGCCAGAGATGTGACCACTGAGCCAGAGTGGGATGGGGACACCATGCTGGGGAGCACCGTCGAAGAGTCCAGGCTGGCGCCTCTCTGTACTGTGGACAGGTCGGACATTTCGGTTCGTCATGTCCAATAGGACCAAAGGAGGTCAGGGTCAACGTGCTGAATGGCGATCTCCTCACCCAGATCACGCACCGTACTATGCCCCTGCATCTAGTGGTTTCCGGTAATCACCGGGAGGGGATCCAGTTACTGGTACTCTCGTCTCCTCAGGTACCAGTGGTGTTGGGGTGACCTTGGCTCCAACTGCATAACCCCCATGTAGATTGGACAGCTGGCAAAATCGTGGGGTGGAGTGCTTTCTGCCATTCTGCTTGCCTGCGGTCCGCCCGTTCCCCGGTGGAAGTGGTGGTGCCAGTGGTCGTCACAGAACCTCTGGATTTATCTTCAGTCCCGGCAGTATATCATGATCTAGGGGAGGTGTTCAGTAAACAGCGGACGCTGTCGCTACCTCCGCATCACCTTTATGACTGTCCGATTGACCTTCTGCCGGGGGCTCCACTTCCGTCGAGAAGAGAGGAGAGAGAGAGCATGGAGCAATACCTCCATCACTACTTGACCGCCGGTCTCATCAGCATTATTTAAAAGATGTATTTACATAAATGTTGTAAATCCTTCCTCAACTTAGTTTGGACCACATGGTTTCATGCTGCTTCCCCCAGCACTGAATCAGCACTCTTAAAGAGCTTTTTATTTTTAAACAAGGAAATGCTGCAGAGGATGTGCTGTGTTGTTTTTATTTCAGTTTACGAACGTTTTTAACAACTAGTTAAAACATGATGGGAGACTGACTTTGTGGATTGACAAAACCTTTGTCCAGAATGAGCTTGACTTTATAGCAAAGATAACGGACTTGAACAACATCCCCCTCACCACCTGGGTCCGGTGGCAGTAATTAATTTAATATTTTCCAATTCATTCTCAATAAAGTTTTACATCAACAATAGGCCTACACAGTGAACACTCACAAATATAAACCAACTGTCTCAGGTCACACTGTAGGAAAAACACACTTGAGTAAAGACATTTTGTAGGGTTTGTCCCATACAATGAAATGAGCAGAATAGCGAGATAATGAATACAATTATTTTATGAAGCCCATTTCTGTCACGGTTTGCGTATTGTTCGGACCCAAGAGCAGACACAGGAGGAGGAGGCAGGTATAATGGAGTATTTAATCCAGGCTGCCAGACAGGTACTAGTACAAAGAGTCATGCACCGAAAACATGCACACTAAGAATCGACGAGAGAAATCATATATATATCATTCTTTACAAGCTGAACATTCTTAGTTAACAACCCAGCCCCCGACAGACGGGGAAACAGAGACTATATACACCCCAGGGATAATGACCCGATATGCTACAGCTGGGGAACCACAGGGCACATGGGAAACACACAGAGACCCTCTGCTGGCCTAAACGGGCAACAGCAGCGGGCAGACAGGGAAGTCCAGGCGGGATCGTAACAATTTCATGCCCATAGTGCAGTGTGTGGACTCCCTATGCTAAGAATTTCTGGTGATATGGCAGAACGTTATATTATGCAGCCCCCAAGTATATCCTTAACATCATCACATAAATGAATTCAGCAAATTACATCAAAATTTATATTTTATTTTATGTATAGCAATACCATTTACATATTAAATAACACTATAATAGAATGTTTTGATATAGCTTTCAACTAAACACATTTATTTTCTGCATTTTTTGTCTTATTTTATGTTAAAAAAGAGGAAGGAACAGCCACCTTTCCAAAATGGGTCAATGGGAGGAAATTATTCAGTGACTTACAAGAGAGCTATTCTATTGCACACCTCTGACAACAGAATTGTAGCCTCCAAAGGATTAAAACCAAGGGAAAAAACTGGAGAATAACATTGTAATATCACAATCACTGCCTGAAAGTTAATGGCGGGCGTGAAGCCGGAAACTGGAATGTGATGACAACCACAAGCTCAATGCACAGAGACCTGGTTTCCACATGTTCCACCACAAAAGCAATGCCATGACGGAGTTGATATGAAGGAGATACAAAGGGACAAAATAGCTTCATTTGAAAATATTAAAATCTATGATTATATACCAGAAATGTCAGTGTCTTTGCAAAAGTAAACACAGGTGAAATAATTGTGAAAATATGGATGCTGCAAATGACAAAATCAAAGGGATTTAGATGAAAAGGGTGCAGAAGCAAAAAAATATTTCTTGACAGTACAGATGTGTCTTGAAAGGCAACACAAAACACTTTGCATTAGGATAGTGATTGGGATGGGTGGGGGGTGACGACAGAGAATGGCAGATTGATCATCTTGAGGCAAAGAAACAATGTGAACTGTAAAAAATGCCCCAGTGACAGAAAACAGAAAAACGTCTGTATCAGTCTCCCCAAATGTTGGAGAGAACATGCTGAAGAAAACAGAGATAGAGACTTCATTGCATCTTTACCGCCTTAAGATGCTTTTCTATCCTATCAGTTTATTCAATATATCATTTTATACATCTGTTTAAGCCAAATGGTGCTGTATTACAATAACTGCAAGTGCCTGAAGGCACTGATACTGAAAACACCAGTAGTACACAGCAAGAGTTGTTCAAAAGACAATCCATTCGGGAAATATAGAACTATGAAGAGGATGAAAGGATTCTTTCTGGATGAAAGGAGTCAAGTCTTTGGTAAAAGTTAAACAAATCAACCTGCATTTGCCTGTTTTACTATTTCACACATATCTGTTCCTAATCTCATTGTGATGTGTGAAAAGACAAACATTTTCATTCAAATGCAAACCTTAAGTGTTAATTTCTCAACATTGATCATAGAGGTACAGAACATCATCAAAATCAAGAACTAAACTATAATATCCTCACATATCAAATAATGTGAGTGCATGTATGTGCATGTGTGTGGGTGGAGGAGTGGGGGCACTGCAACTAAAACAGGAAAATGTAAATAGATTTCAGACTGCAGAAGCACAGTAATCTGTCCTTCTATAGGCCACAAAACCATCTCTGAAGAGGAGCAATAACGCAAATTCAAGCAAGACAGTGGAGCAGAAACGATGTACACAAGGCCTTGGAAGGTTGGAGCAAATGATCACACCTCTGACAGAATGAGTTATGACTGTAAACAACCTCCAAAACTCGATTTTAAAACAAGTTGTTGAATCAGCTCTTGTAGTACATTGAATGTTTCACAAGGACATTGTAACATCTCTACCAGTGTGTGTGTGTGGTGTACATGTGTGTACACACGT
This sequence comes from Acanthochaenus luetkenii, assembly GCA_900312575.1. Lineage (NCBI taxonomy): Eukaryota > Metazoa > Chordata > Actinopteri > Beryciformes > Stephanoberycidae > Acanthochaenus > Acanthochaenus luetkenii. The sequence goes on along the minus strand of OMOT01021151.1, from coordinate 5,649 downwards.
TTGGATGACTTACCCTGCGCTCACACCAGAAGCGTCATGTGTATCGAAAGCGCCTGGCAGTCATTCATTTTCAATGAGCACTGGCGACAAGGAGCAGCTGACACCATGACAGCCGTGAGCAGCGTGATGCCAGCAACTAGAGCGACGAGAAGAAGTTGAGCTGAGGTTAACTTTAGGCAACCAATTGCAGACAGGGATTTTATTTTATTCCCCATGTAAACATCTCGCTATGTACTGTTGTTGCTAGCAAATATTTGTTCCATATTGACAATGGAGAAGAATAAAGCTCCAGTTTCCCGTAGCTTTATGACCCATCCTTATTTGTTTACCTGGACATAAACAACAAAAATTATGTTTGGAAAAAAGTGTCAGAGATAGTAGGATCTCTGGTAAGCATGATTAGGCCTATGCATGCATTAAGTTAAATACAAATGCCAAGCATGTGGTAGCATTATTTGAATGTATACATGGGAATTAAATGTTTATAATGAATACATAAATAACTGACAAATCCAATTAATATCAGCCTCTAGTTGTGTTATTCACTATTTTAATAGTATTAAATAATTAGGCTATTTATCTATTTTCATGAAGCTTCAAAATAGTTTGGGTAACTACTTTGGAAATTAGGAAAATTGTTTATTTGATCATGCTTGTTCACGACCTAATAGCTCTACTACAAAATTGACACTTCTGGTGTGAGCGCAGGGTAAGCGGTATACAAGAAAGTACAGGACTGAGGGAGTCTGCTTCCAGATGGCTGTGAATTGAGTTGAGGGATAAACCATTGGATGCTGTGGAAATCAACTGGCCGGAGGCCACAAAGGACATGTACAAAAATCACAATGTTATTATGATAAGGATATATTTATATATGTATACATACAGTATTTCCATAAATTAAAATGCATAATAATATGAATCATACAAAGAAATAATAAAAGTTCACAGTAGCAGTTGTTACACCACCTTAGGTATTCTAACATGGGTGTGAATGGCTAATAAGAGGGATAGTGAAAATAAGGTAGTAAAAACTAAAGAACAAAACAAAGCACAAAAAAAACAATAATCTGAAAATACATTTAAAAAACAAGCACTACTTGACAATAGCATCCAAGATCTTCTTGTGATAAATTAGTTGTACATGAGTGGTATAGATGAGCAAAGCAAAGAAGTTGCTGAGCTGAAGTTGAATAGCATGTGTCATTGAGGCAGATAGGAGGAGTTCTTGCCTTCCTTTTTCCACTGTCTTAAATCAACCAGTATGTGGCAGGCAGAACAATGTTCTTCATAGAAGCAGTTGGTTTAAGGGCCACAGCCATGGAATGTCAAAAGATTTGAGCTTGAATGGAGAAAAGCCAAGTGAGTCAGCTTTAGTATAGGCAGTAACACTGACATTATATAGTGCAAACAAGAAAAGACATCCTGAAACTTAAAAACGCAGGTGCAAACCCTTCAGTAGGAGAATATTAAGACATAAAATGGCGAAAATAAATAAATATCAAAAACGTTTTATCAGTGTAAAAAAGTTATCAGGTTATTCATCTTAACCAAGAGTCTGGCAAAAAAGGCCTCAAGACTTGTCCGCAATAGTTCCTCGACATTTTACGAAGTTAAGTGCCTCCCTTCTCAGCTCGGGTAGGGTGATTGGACCCATGGGACCCCCCTGGCTCCAGTCCCGAAGGGCACCTCAGACCAGCGACTCCATGCTCTCTGCCTGGTCCGACTGGTCGGATATGGACACCATGGTCCCATTTATGACCCTGGCCAGAAGACCCGAGCCATTCTCCTTGGTGCTGACCAGGCTCAGCAGAGCTTTGTAAAGGTACTGGTACTGGTCCTGTGGATGGATTCAGAGAGACAGTGGGAGAAACAGAGAGACAGTAAGACAAAGAGAATGAGAAGAAGAACAATACATGAACCATAAAACCACTAACTCAATCCTGTGATGACATTCCCAAAATTACCTTGCTGACATGAAGTAACACTAGGCACAATTTTTATGTAAAAATATATAACTTTTTGCAGCTTAAATCACAAAGAGGGGCTGCAACAAAGACAAGTGTCCCATTCCCACTAACTGAGACTCCAGATTAACTCTATTTGCCCAAATTAAATTCTGGTGTTGTATGGTCACTGGTGAGAAATCTTCTGCACACACAGGAAGTGACAAATTGAAACCTTTTTGTTTCCTTTGGTATAAAGCATCACGTACCAGCTGGGTTGGTAATCTTGAGAGTTCTCTGTGCAGTTTACTGATGTCACATTACAGGAGTTCTGGGTATTGAAGTTCAAAATGTTCTGTTACCTCACGCTGCCATTTGGAGCTGCCAACATGTGAAATTGCCTAGTGCAGCTTAAAGACATATAATCAAACAATGGGTTTGTGTTTTCTCAGAATTACAAGACCATATTTCATCGTCATAATGAATGACTATACTGTAAATGCCCCCAACCCTTTTTGATGTGAAATGTACAATGTGTAATTTCAAGTATGATGTCCCTCTACTGCTGGCTGCTCTCTCATTTTAAGAGCAATAATGCATTTAAAGCTAAAGGGAGTTGTCATTGGTCAGTATGATGTGTCTGCAGTACACTGCGATATGTAGTGGGTGGCAATAGCTCAGGAGGTAGAGTTCCCGCCCAGCAACCACAAGGTTAATGATTCAAGTCCAGCTCCTCCCTGGGGAAAAACATCTGTTGTAGTGTCCTTGAGTACGACACCTAACCCCAAATTGCTCCCGTTGAGCAGGTTGGCGCCTTGCATGGCTGCCTCTGCCGATGATATGTAAGTCGCTTTGGATAAAAGCATCTGCTAAACGCCGTAATGTAATATGAAGCCTGAGATAAACAAACTGGCAAAAACAGATGCTAACAAATCCCTCCGTTAATTTCGGTAAACTGATGATACACCCTGATGGCTTAAGAACAAGAAGAGGTATCCTGTAACAAGCGATGTCACAGAGTACAATATATTACTGGGATTGCTGGTTATAACCTAACTGGCAGTGACTGACTCACAATGTCTGTGAAGACTCCGGGCCTCATGAGGTTGATCATCTTGGCCACTTGATAGACATCAACGGCACTCTCGTTCTCCAGCTGCTGCGACAGGGTGGTCAGGGCACATAGCATGCCGGCTGACACTGCCCCCAACCTGGCAACCAGACAGGGTTCGGGGTTAGCATGGATCTCTGCAGGGATGGGAGGGCTACTTTGCAAATGTAATTAGTGCCTGAATACTGATTACATGGCTCTGAAAGTAATCAGATGCGAATACATTTACATGTCTCAGAAAAGTAATGTATTCAGATTAGTTTTAGAATACTTATTTTTCCCATTACAGATGGGTATGTATGTACAGGACACATTGGGAAGCTGTTATATAGCCAAAGGTGGTGCTACTTAGTACTAAAAGGGTGCTCAAACGTTTTTATTTTATCAGTAATATATTTAAATAGTTATTATGCATTACACTTTGAAAAAGGATGTAATGTTCAACTTTCCACTGTGTAGAGGTCAGGTCAGCTTCTGTTAATTTAATAATAAATACTAATACATTTGAGATGTCAATTTAGCTAAATATATGCAACTTTGTATCTGCATTGTTTTTTGTAGTTATCAGTAACATGTTATTGAATTAGAATGGACAGATTAAAAGTTTATCATAATAAAAAGCAATGGGAAACTGAAAGGCAAGTTCAGTCACTTGCCCCCAGTATATTATGCATCCAGCAGCAGTCTATTCACTTCAATTTGATCCCGTTTTGAAATGTCAACAATAAGGAAACCAGTATAAATTTAGCAGAGCAGTAGGGGTGGGCGAATCGATCCCAAAATACCGATCCTACGTCACATTTCTTAATATCGATTCCAGCGCTAATAGGATCGATATCACAAAAAGTCACTAGGATCAGTTTAAGTTTTGTTTCCTGTCTTCCACTAATCCAATTAATCAAAGAACTGTGTGCAGACAAACACAAGAGCATGCGCTCTTTTCTTCTCTCCTGCTGTCCTCCTTGTGCAGGTGCAGCGTGCAACCTGCCTGAAAAGAAAACTGAGCTGCAAGAACAAATAAAGGAGGAAGAGGGAAATGCAGCAGCAGACAGAGGCAGAGCCC
>OMOT01021147.1:1174-22984 GCA_900312575.1 Acanthochaenus luetkenii | reverse complement strand
GCAACGATGTGAATTAGCTATTTAGCTAATCCCATGTACCTTCCTGCACCGCTGTTAACTTGTTTTGAGTGACATGTGTCCATTGTGTGTCATATACTGTGATTTGATTGGACAGCCAAGCCAGAAGCCAGAGACCGGTGGCTTCCCTTGACAGTTTTTTAAAACAGACCTGACCATTCGCAGCCATGACGTAGCCATGTCTGATTGGTAAATTATTTCAATTTTTGTGATGAAAGTAAGCCAAATTCGACATGATTGCTTATCTGCTACCGCAGGAACGCAATACGCTCATTCACCTGAAGTGCAGCGGCGCTGTTTCTCATGAGAAACAGGGACAGTCGAAGCAACATGTCATGTAATACAAATGCAGAACACAGAACGAGAAAATGAAAATGTTTCAATGCTTTTATTAAAATCACAATGATAGTTTGTGAAAATGGGGGAAGCATGGCTTCCCTTGGCATCCAAGAGAAAACGTCTTTTCATGTTGTTTTTCTACGATGGATCGAATGTCTTTTAATACCTGGCTGCAACCTAATTTCCCTGGCATTAATGTATGACTCGGTCTGATACAAACATCACGGTATCATCCGCATACATTATGGTTTGTGTTGAGTGACAAATGGATGGAAAATCATTGATATATAATCCCTACATAAAAGCCCTACATAAGGGAAATACAGTGTGTGTGCTCATACACCAGGTAGAAGTCGAACAAGCATCAACCAACTGGAGGCTGGTGGCTGTTCCTCCACATACCAGGAAGTAGCTCTGTGGTTTTCTAACTGTATTGACTAAGTCAATGCACAAATTCAATATTTTGTTCAGTAATTCTCTTCGTTCAAACATTACTGTGGTACCAAAGTACTTTGGTTTAACAGGTGGATAATTTAAAGTCAAAGTAGTTTCACTCCAATCATGCATAACGCCCCTCCTGAGAACCTAAAAAGCGCAATCATAAATGAAAAAAATGAAAAAAGGATGGAAAATAATCCAATACAAACAAAGGTGTATGCAAGTTTTTCTTTTTTTCTTGGGACAGCAACTATTGAACAGATTTATATGTTAATCGATATGGCTATATAGTTTCAGATACATCAGATACATTAACATACTTCACTTTTTAATCACATCTATCCTTTCAATGTGTGCGTGTGTGTTCTCTCCAGACTCAAGATGAATGGGCCCCCCTGCTGTGTGTGGCTCCTCTGCTTCTCTAAGCTCTACGGGCTGGGGAGTTAATTGCCACAGACTCTGGGCTGTTTCACATGGATCTGAGAGACATAGGTATAATCCTGCCATAGAAAAGGAGATAAAGATACTGAGGAAAATGGATGGGAGAGAGACAGAGCTAATGAGCGAAGAAGTGAAAATGAGAGAGACTGCTTGGTAAGGTGTGTGTACGTGTGCAGGTGTGCGTTGATGTGTGTGTTGCCGTGCGTGTCTGTCTCTCTGGCTTCGGTGTTACTCAGTGAGCATAGATGAGCTAAGAAAGATATGCTTACATTTTTTATTGACCACTTTGTTCCAACATTCCTCTGACGTTACTACGCACTGATTTATCTCTCTCCATTCATCCTTTCATCCCTCACTCTTTTCAGCCTGCCCTCTTGATGTGAAGAGCCCCTCCGTCGCTTAGGGCTGACACAGACCGACAAGCCTGTCGTCACAGATCGCCCATCTCCAAATGAGTCATCCCCCAGCCTCACCCTCACTCTCGTATCAACACATACAAACACGCTAATTTCCCATTCTTTGTGGTTCACTTGCCAATAATCACATGCTCAGGGCAGGCTAAGAGCTAAATTATAGCACGCACATATATCCCACTTGTCGAAGGTGAATGGTATACGAAAGCGGTAAACACTGCAATTTCCAGCAGGATTTTACATTATTTGAGTGACAGATGACGGAAAAAGACTGGAGGCAAAACAGGATTTGCTTTTATATTTATTTTCCGTGGCAGTTGTTAGTGTGCCTTTAATGAGCCAGTGAACTTCCTGCCTTAACGAGGCACTCATCACAGAGAGGACAACTTCCAGGCAGAGCAGAAAAGACACATGGGTCCTATCACTCTGTTATCCTTCACACTGCTAAGGACCACCACAGAAACTTGATGATATAACACACTGAGGCATCCTCAGTAGAAATAGTATGGAAGTAATTTGACTCTGTTGTACTTTATTTGGTGGTGCCGTTGTTGGAATGGAATAACATACTTCATAGGATGTTCCATGTGATTAACTCACTGCAATGTTTTTAATAAACTGTGTTCCAATTTCCAAAATTAGTATGAGTATGTGAATACGTATCAGTTCCTACCCGTTATCAATTAATTATAAATAAAAATACAATGTGTATAAAAATGTATCGTAAACAATAACACATTTCCCGTCTCCTTCTGCCAAACCTCTGACTTCTTCCCAGATCCACTTCCCCGCTATCCCAACAATAAACATTATGTTGACTTATACTACCTGACTCTGCTTCCTGCATTTAGGTTTGCCTGGCTCCAGTCGTGACAATTCTTATGGAACCTTAACTAATGATTTGACAGCCCATCCAAATGCAACATACACTCTAAAACTCAGCCTCATTCAATTTTTGTGAATTACATTTCCATATACAGCTAGGACATAAAGTTGACAACTTAAGTAATGTAAATGTAAATGACAACAAGAAGGATAAATCAGCAAACTCAAGAAGAGGATGCTGGACACAAACATGTCTAGTAAACAAACACATTGAGGACTTCGATGACTTTAGAAACAGTAGTGGTTGTGACAATATGTCCGTTGTATTTCTCCTGGATTTATATGGTGCTTTCAACACCACAGACCACAATATTCAAATATGCCATCTGGAAAACTAGGATGGTCTCTTTGGGACAGGATTAAACTGGTTCAGGACCTATATCACAGGTAGACAAGACATCAGCCTAGGAGACCAGCTGTCTAACAGATTTGATGGCAACTATCGAATTGCCATGGCCCAGTTTTATTCCCATTATACATACTCCTTTGGGATAGATTATTTGTCAATATAATGTTAGTTTTTATGCACACAACATGCAGACATTATATTTGTCTGTTGATCCAAGGACACCTAACACCCTCAATTCCCTATCCGCCTGCCTATTTGACATAAATAAATGGCTGAGTAACTGATGATAGTGAATGATTAAAAATTAAAAGAGGAAAATAAAGAAGTCATAGACCTGAGCAATATTGTAGACTTCACTATAAAACCACACCTTTCATTCATCAAGACTGCCTTCTTTCACCTGAGAAACAAAACCGTTTGAACAGAAAGTAGAAAACAATTATTAAGGCCTTTTCAAGTGGAAAAGATTAGTGTAACGCCCTTTTAACTCTCAATATATTTATATCTTGATATTCCGAAGAAATCAGTTCAACTAAACAAAAGCATTGCTGCCAGATACTTAATACATGAAAAGATAGTTTATCACTATGGTCTCATTTTCCCAGCACTCCTCCTTCTGTTGAATTAACTTTAATATAATTTCCCTCATGTATAAGGAACTACATGTGTTATCACCTTCTTACATTTGTGATTGCCCCATTTTTCACAATCTTAAAAACTTTTTAAAATTAAAATAAAACACATTCGTTAACTCGGGTTTATACTGTCGTTATTTTATCTCTCTCTCTCTCTCTTCTTATACAATTAAAAGCTCTATAAATATAGCACAAAATACTCATAAAATGAAAGCAGAATTGAGAGGCATATTATGATAGGGAGGAATGTGCAGATCTTTAGAGTTGGAGGGTGACATTAGGGAGAGAAATATGTCTGGAAGAGGCAGCTGCAATGAAATTATTTCTAGGCTGCAGGCAAGCATGAATCCATTTTTCATTTTTGCCCTGAGGGTAATCGATGATGGGGGTGAAGAGACAACAGTACCCTATGAATAAGCAACGGTACTCTGAAAGGTTCAAAGTGGCCAGGCCGTCTCATTCAAATGCAGTCTGCTAAATCCTGAGCTTTCCATATCCCTGCCATGTACCGTAGGGAGATATAGCTAGCACTCTAAACACGTCTTCTATTATCGGCTTCACTCTGTAGTGGTCCTCAGGTTAGGCAGAAAGACCTAGATGCCATTAATTCACGTAAACACTACACACATTATATACAAACATTCCCATGTGTAGAAATCATGTACTTAATCATACACTTAATAATATGACAGATTGAGGAAATTTTAACTTGTCACGGTATAGGTAGGATAGGACCCAAGCACAGACACAGGAGGCAGAGGCAGGAGGTTCCTAGTATACATGGGCAGGTTTATTCCAGGGCAGGAAGGCAGACAGGCACAGGGCATACAAAACAGACCAGAACTAGACAGGGGTAGCAGGTAGAATGTGCAAACGGGCAAACATAGACAAGATAGACAAATGAACCAGCAAAGACAGACAAGGAAACAGAGACTAAATACAGTAGGACTAATGACATGAATGAACACAGATGGGGAACCATGGGGTACATGGGACATACACAAAGGGGCCACCTGCTGGCTTAAATGGGCAACAGCAGAGGGCAGAGAGGGGAGACTAGACAAGAGTCGTGACAATTATGAGACTGGATAAATGAAAATGTGTCTTTGTATGAGTGTGATACAAATATAAAGACGAGATACAATCACACAAATACCTAACCATGTGTCATTGTTACTTTACAGATAGTAAATACTGTGTACAGCGCTGTTCCTAAAGCATCACCAGTAGCTTAATCCAGAATGCCGATAGGACAATAATTCCGTTTTGGTATGGCACTTCTATAACCTGCAAAGCACAAGTGTGTGTTTTTCAAGCACAATTTGCTCCAGACCAGATTTCATCATTAGATATGCATCATATAAATATGAAACAGCTAACTCCTATGATCATCAGCTCCTGCCCTGGCTCCTATGGTCGTCAGTGTTTGCTGAAGTAATGTTTATTTAGTATAGCACCTCTCTTAGACAGTCACAAAGTGCTTCACAGGAATCAAAATACACAAAGATCATTCAGATTAAAATTACAATGAATCACAAAGACAGGGCATGAATAAGCACACTTAAATACTGATACACACAGTTAGACAAATGCCTGTCTAAACAGATGCGTCTTTAGCTGCACCTCCACAGAGGCTGCAGCTCTCAAATCCTGTGGAAGAGCATTCCATCAATTAGGAGCGACAGATTCAAAGGCTCGGTCAGCTTTAGTTTTGAGCCTAGTATGAGGGACAATCAATAGGCCCTGGTCGGGGGACCTCATCGACCTGCTGGCAATGTATGGGTGGAGTAGATCACATATATATGCAGGTGCCTGACCATGGAAGGATCTATATGCAACCGCGAGAACCTTGAACTGAATCCTGAAAGTAACAGGAGGCCAGTGCAAAGAAGCCAAGATAGGAGTAATGTGACATGTCCTCCTGGACCTAGTCAACAGCCTAGTATAGAAGTATTCTGGACCAATTGTAGATGGTCCAGAGATTATTTGCTGAGGCAGGTAAAATGTGAATTGCAATAGTCCAGGCGTGATGACATAAAAGCATGAATAACCGTTCCCAACTATGCATGGGATACAACAGGCCTAAGTTTCGCAATGTTTCTAAGATGATAAAAACAAGTACGGGACAGGGACTTGATGTGCTTCTCAATGTGCAAAGCCTGGTCAAAGATAACACCAAGATTTCTCAAGTTTGAGCGCACATTAGGGTTTAGGGACCCAATACAATTAGCAACCTTAGAAACAATATTATCAGCAGCAATAATGAGAACTTGAGTCTTATCCGCATTCAGCTGAAGAAAGTTAATAGCCATACAGTGCTTAATTGCACACAGACAATCATGCAGTACATTGAGTTTATCAATCTTGTCAGGTTTAAAGGAAAAATACAACTGGATATCGTCCGCAGTGGCATGCGATGCCTTTAAATTTGACGATAGTGAGTCCCAGAGGAAGCATGTACAGAGCAAACAGAATAGGACCCAGAACAGAATCCTGGGGCACACCACAAGATAAGACAGCGGACTCAGACATATAGGGTCCAACAGCCACAGAGAAATTCCTATCTGAGAGATAAGAAAAAAAACAGTCAAGGGAGCTCCCAGACACACCTACCCACTCTCTGAGCCTGTCTATAAATATATGGTGATCTACAGTATCAAATGCTGCAAGAAGGTCAAGCAGCACTGAGACAATGCATTCACCAGCATCAGAAGATATATGCCGTCTTGGTGGGGGATTCCTCTTTGACCTGGCCCACCCAAGGTTTCTTCAACCTTTTTTTACCTAATAAGGTTTTCTTGGACTCATAAAGGGCTATATAAATAAAATGAACTTGAACTTCAGCATATTACTACAATATTATCCCCATGAATGCTGATTGGGCAATTCACTTTCTTGTTTAAAGATGATGAGCCAAGCAATATAAACTTTGCTATGCATGATGATTGTAGTGTGAATAGTTAATAATGATGTATAATTTAGAGTTAGCTTCAAGAACGGGGCACCAGATAAAAATACAATATTAACAGATCTCATCTGAAGGACATTAATTCTCGGCTTGCTTGAATTTAAACACACACAATGGAGATTACACAGGAGATTACTTTATGCAAAAATAAATGTATAACTAGACTAAAGCACACTCAATAATCAGGTAAAATATTTACATATACAGCATAGAGGAGGCTGATATTATGATTGAATAGTGGTGATACATGAATAAAAATACACAAATAGATAATCATATGAGCATATGATAACAATTTGATCAATGCTTAACGGACATACCACAGTGGATTGGTGGAAGATATGAATCGGCTAAGAGATGGTAATAAAGGGCGACAACATAACGTGTATTGTTGTGTCATGAAAAAACTTGTTGCGTGAATAATGGCCAGTGGACATTGATCATACATACGCCACAGAGCGGAGGTCTGGAGGAAGATGAAACATGTTGAGGCCGGGCGTCTGGATACTCGGCTCAACGAGGCACACGGGGTTGAAGAGGTTCAGATGACGATTCAAAGCTGGACTCCGTCGGATCACAGAGGTTGCGGCACAGCCTTTAGTTGTATATATGCAGGTGCCTGAGCGGTGCGTGGGTCTCTCAAGGCAAAAGTTTATTTGTATAGCCCTTTTATACAAGCATGTCTCAAAGGGCTTTTACATGCCTACATATGATGGTCTCAGGTTGACACAGACCAGGCGTGGCTCATTAACTGCCAGGGAGGAACAAAAATATGCCGGACACCGGACCTCGAGGACCAGATTTCTAATGAAAAAAATCCTATTAAGAAGAATTTATGTGTGTAGGATGACAGGAAGCACAGGGAATGTCCCGGTAGACGGCCAGATATGCTGCTTCATCATCATCGTTTGATATCTTGCCAGCTACAGAATTATTTCATCGTCACATTTCACTGTTTCAATAAGCCACGAATGACATTATAGTCATGTATAAAGATAAAGTAGAGTAGCCCTGAAGGCCTCCTGGCCTAAAAGAGAGGGCACTTGACCGGTGGATAACGGTTTGAAAATCCAGCATCCATTTATAAGTGGATCTGTCCAGACCATGGTCACATAGCTTCAACAACAGCATTTATGGAAGTGGAACTGTCCCCCACGAAAAGCCTCCTTTCATGGTTCTTGCATGTTTTGTTTGCAGTTGCTCATTTGCTCTGTGTAGTGGCTGAGTTCTGGTTTGCTCTATACGGACACTTTAAGGAAATGTGGTGTCATGATGGATCTAATTACAAACAAAACTCTTGAACATTTTAATTAAGATGGAGGTCAGAACACCATAGTCATTGAGGCATGTTAGGGATGTTTTGTGTACAGGTAAAATAGTAGACGTTATAAAGCGATTCAAGACTGAGAGCCCAGAGACAAGTTGAATATGTCTATTAAAACAGTGATGAGTTGTAGCCACATAGTCTGACTGCCCCGACTGGAATCCTTTCTGGTTTAGCCACCTTCCTTGGGTTCACCATCACCATCACATGTGAGTCATTAACAAAGAAACAAACACACACACACACAACCCCCACCCCTCTTACCCCATGCAGTCTGAGCCACTTACCAAGCCAGTGTTCACCAGTGATCTTGCCAAATCCCTCACGGTAGGAGTCCCATCCTCGGAAGAAGTTGACTGAGCCATCCTCCCTGCGCTGGATCACCTAGAGATCAAGGCCAGAGGTCGAGGGTCAGATGAGATTCACCTCTAAGCCAGTGTTCCATCTTCTTCACTGATGAGTCACGCAAAGTCACTCTGCTGGGCGCTCAGCTCATCTAGAACTAAACTAAACAAACTCATGAACGTTTACTCCTTCACAAATGAATATTGCAGATGCTCTTCCCACTAAAAAGACAATTTGTCAGAAGCTAATATAAGGAATCCATTAAATCTTTACTGACTTTGAATGAAATCACCGTGGAATCTGCATACCTAATTGCAAGGAGACGATATTTGTAATACAATCCTCTTAAATATACAGATAAGCAGATGAAAGTGTCCTTCCTTTTCTGTACCGTGAATCATGAAATTCTATCAAGCTAAGTGATGTGTAGAGAAATTGTGTGGAAGGTTTTCATAGCATCCCTTTCAATGTGAGAAACAAAATAAATAATTGTACATGGGTGATATTTGTCTCAGCAGTGTTAAATGTGTGTCATGCTGTGTGTGTGTGTGTGTGTGTGTGTCTGTGTGATGAGTGTGGTATCTATAACACCCAATGAAATACTCTATCCATGAAAAGTGCTGACATTCCAAGTGTCAAGCTAAGGATTAAGTGAAATTGGAAATGTGCTCCTGCAGAGGAAATGCATGCAAATGGAAAAATTGAGTCTGTGGGTTGGTTGGGGTAAGGCTGTGTTTGTGTTGAAATGACAAAGGCAATTCTCTGAGACAGTTTATGTTCAGCATGACTAATCCTCTAACATACCAAAAGGATCCACATGGCACCAACAATCCAGATTTGTTTTTAACATCCATTCAGACATTCATCATCATCATCATCTTCATCATCATCATTATCATCACCAACAACATTATCATTATACCCCTTCACTCTCTTCCCTCTTCCTTATCTTCAAAGAAGCCAGATTCCTCCTCCTCCCCTCATTCAGAGTTCCTAAATTCCTCCACTTCAAAGACGTCTTCCACCTTAATTCCAGAGACTCAAGGTTCCTTTACCGACCTAAAGTCAGATTCCTCCACCAAATTTCCAGAGCTGTTATGTCCCTCCCTCACACCAATTCAACAGTCTCCAGGTCCCTCCACTCAAGATCCAGAGTTGCCATGTTTCTCCACCCAATGGCCAGAGGGATTAGGGATCCCTTCCTCTTCCTATTCAGCTTCCAAAGATCCCAAGTCCCTTGCATGAGTCCTATCCCAAGCCAGCCACCACACCCTAATCAGAGAAGACAACAGCTCCCACTACTTAACCTCACTTTATCTCATTTCAAACTTGTGACTTGAAATCAACAATATTGTATCAAACAGTGTTTCAAACCCCACCTGTCCGTACAGATGTCCCTATGATTTCTTTCAATGAAACTTATGCAGAGGTTGTAGCCAGTGGAATGTTGCCTGAAATGGTCAACTATCCATAACATGAAAGAAGCAAAGGAATATGCATCAACTGCTGCACAGGATGCTCACATTCTTACCCCATGTGCATCAAACCCCAGTTGTTTCTATAAATTTGATTAAGTCCAATGTGGCCTCTGAACTGCCAACCAGGCCTGAATGGAGACAGGAACAGAACAGACTTGAACAGAACTAAATATTAAATCGTAAACCATTTAGATTTTAAACTCCTGACGTCAAGTTTAGTCTTCTTCAAGTTAGACCTGTAGTTTACCTGTAATGGCTTCATTTATTCTACTTGTCTTAACTTCCTTATGTTGACATGGATGAATTCTATATAATTTTACTCCCTACATAACATCTGCATTTTCTTAATTTAAGAAATACAGACTCACTGGTTGTGGTGGTGTGGCTGTTATTCATAGGAATACTATTCAGTGTAACCTTGTGTCATTTGGGGAATTTTCTCCATTTGAGTCTAATGATTTCCAATAAGAAACTATTTTATAGTTCCTGTCTAATAAGAAACTGGTTTGATATTCGACCTCAAAACCATAATCATTGTATCTCTGTCAAATGTCAAATTGCTGAACTTTAAAGCTAGATAAATATAATATGGGTGTTATTCATGGAGATTTCAATATGTATATATGTTATACATTGTATACAAATAATGTTATAAATTATTCATGTAAAGGACTGGAGTGGAACTCATTTTCACCCTGTGAGTGTCATGCTGCTGATCAGTCCACTGCCCAGAAAGAGTGGAGAGTTAGGGACTACTATGACTTGTAATTCTCATTTACTACATACAGGGCTGAAATAAGGGATTTACTTTATCCCCCCGCAGCCATATTCCCTTTACATTGTGTTACATTTTCTGTACTTTGAATTTATCCAAGAACAATACAAAATAATAATACTGGTGATGGCAGTAGTAGTAATAACATTATTAAAATATGTCTTTGCAGTTTACAAACGGCATTGCAATTACACTTGGCAGAGCTCTATAGCTGTTCCGTTCTCAGGGATCTCTCTGGCACTGCCTCGTCAATAACTTAGCCAGCTGGCAAACTCAAAAAACAACAGCAACAAATGAGATTCTTACACAGCACAACATAGAGTATTAATGCTTTTTCTACATTCAATGCACTGTTGCATCACATAGGCCATATTAAAACCATTTTGCACTTAAGAATACAATCATTTATACATAGGCCAACACATCCTTTCACAGCTCAGCAGCACTAATGTTGTGCAAGGCACATCACACGCCACCTCTTTTTTTGGCCCATTCCCTCTCAGCCGCTACTCTCATCATCATCATCATCATCATCAACATTATCATTATCTTCTGGGGCCAACTGCCCAATGGGATTCTTTGTGGTTCTCCCAATTAGCCATTCTGTGTATGTTTATGCATGTTATATATTGTGTATAAATAATATATGAGCTCACTTTAATACAAATAAAAATTTAAATTAAATTAAAAAATGGATGTTATATATTTTATATTATAATGGATCTTAACCTTAATTTACAGTCCAGAAAAAACAAGTATTTGATTCATTTCCTGTTGTTTTTGTTTTACATTCCTTGATTTTCATTTGCAGTCCCTGGGTCACTAGATGATACACAAGGACAAGTTTTACAAAATACATTACAACACAAGTTACAATTATGTCCAATACATAAACATTATAAAATACAACACATACGCAAAAGTGCATTAAGTAATTAAGCACTGTACACTATAGAGTTAATGGTCGCATGATTGGTTGGATTTCAGCCATGATGTTAGTTAATAATGAAAAACTGATAGTGAAGAGAGACAAGAAGGATCTGGAGAGAAGGGGATAGCAAGCGGCAACGATCCCGGGCCTGATTCGAACTGTAGACGTCGCAGTCACGTGGTATGGACTGAGCCACCAGGACTTTCCAGAAATTACATATTTGAAAAATGTCAAACTGGTTCCCATTCAAGACCTTGCAGAGAACTGGCTTTCCTCATCACTAAAATGTTGTTATTTTAACAAGAGATGCTGGCAAATGTTGTCATTCCACTTGAACTTAGTACCACCATTGCTTGTTGGTCAGAATATTTTAGCTGATCATCTTAGAAATGTGAGTTTGCCTTAATGAGCCAATATCAGTTTTCCTTTTGAGTTTAATTGGACGCGGCCACTGAACTGTTGAGTGGACAGATATTCTTATTCTATTCTCCATGGTCGACATCTATAATAAAACAGCTCTGATAACAATAGCCTCTCTGTGTTTCTGTCTAAATATATGAAAGTGTGTGTGTGTGTGTGTGTGTGTGTGTGTGTGTGTGAGAGAGAGCACATTTGTGTTCATGTGTTTAAAAAAAAAGGGCCATACCACTGCTCAAGTCATGTTGATCTTCTATTGATCACAATCACTCACACTCTTATACACTTTCATTTTGTGAATATGAACCAGATTATACCTGTTTCATGGTAAATGTCATCTACCTGTAACTTCGCAAATTAGGCTGTGTGAACGTTTTCTTTCCATTCTACATCTGTAAAATCAAGCATAACCACCCTCTCCCACCAGTCCTGACTCTCCTTCATCCATAATTGTTGGGTATTCTGGTGGGCTAGCTGGTGGATGACAGGAATATTCTGTTAATTGGTTTATTCATGGGAACAGGGAAACGCTGTTCGAGCTACAATAAGATCTGTGTCAGCAGGCTAGCTCATTGAAGAAAACAATTATTTGATATCTTTATTTTAATTATTTTCCATTGAAGCTTAGTGAGTTTTAATAAGTGATAGTCTAATGTGTAACAAGCAAAACTAAATTCCATGACATTTGACAAGCAATACCTTTGCCATTGTTTATGCTCTACCATTTATATACTACAGCTTAGTCAATAGCTTTATTGTACCCAATGTAGCACATACTGTCACAATCCTGTCTTTCTCAACTTGTATGGTTAGAGATGGTTTGAAATCTCTACTAAAAAATATGGTTTGATTTGTTTACAATCAAATTAAATGTTCACGAAAATAGACAGCATGCATACTGTTGCCCCATATTATGCCCCTTATTTCTTATCCCATATTCATGACATTTTTTTCTGTTGAATTTATTATATCTGTTAAGGTAAATGGTAAAAGTGTACATTTTCCAGTTAATGTGAGAAACGCTAGACAAACGCTAGTCACAGTAGCTCTCACAATCCTGTCACTATATTTTGTTTTGGGCATGCACAAAAACCGTGTGGCCAAATTCCCTCTTCGGATTGGCTTGTGTAGAAAACTGAGATCTGTGAGGTGTAATTAATGTAACACTATAACATCAGAAAATGTAGAGACACCCTGCCTTGGTGTTTGGTAAGTTTTATGTGTAGCAATATCTCTGTGTTCTGTTGCATGGCACAACAAGGAGATCTACTGCACTAAAGCGTGACTATGTGGAATTTAGACAGCCTCTGCATGTTGACAGAATAACTGTATTCATGTCAGTGAATTCTCCTTGAAATAATAACCTTCCATCTATATAACTCCCCCTCCGTATCTCCCCCTTCATCTTACTCCTCCTCTTCCCTACCCTCCATTTAACTGAAATAGAGAAGACTGCAAATTGATAATGTTGTGTTAGAACATAATGTAGAGGTTTTCCTTTTCACTCACCCCCTTTCACTTTCTCTCTCCCCTGTCTCTCAGTGTATTAGCAGTAGCCTGGTACACAGATGAATGCATCAAATGCTACTACAATCACACTCCTCTTCCAGTAAATCAGCTTTTTCATTTACACCAAAGTAACTCCAGTCAATTTGGACTCTTTATGAAATGATCTCAATCCCCTCATTTTTGTTCAAATTGTCTGTAGCCTTTCAGAACAATGTCTCGCTCACATTATCACAGCTATAAAAAAAAGTCAGTGCCTGTCTGGCTGCATAGATAAAGCCATCTGACATATGACAAAGATGCCTGATAGGCTAGTGATGTGCTCTTTGGTAATATTGGACAACGAAGAGCTAGCAAGAATAGAGAATGAATGGCAGGATTGTTCCATTCACATTCACTTGGCTTTGTTTTGAGGTGCCAAATGTGCGGACTGAGGCTGGAAAAAGGAGTTTCTCTTACTTTGGTCCTTGGTCCTGGAATGACCTGCAAGTCCGTCTTAAGTTAGACTCTTTCATTTCCTTGTCTTGTTTTAAACAAAAGATCTCAGAGGTCCTTGCCACTAGCTGCTCCTGTCTAAATGTGTAAATAGAACGTGATGTCTCTTGATAGGTGCTTTTGTGCTTAGTATTTTAAATTCTATATTAGTTGTTTTGCATGTTATGTGTTGTTTTTTTCTGCCCCGATGTGTAACTATTGATGCTTTCTTGGCCAGGTCAGTATTGTAAAATATATATTTGATCTCAATGCCTTTATCTGGTTAAATAAAGGTTTAAAAAAAATACAAAAATACAAATGCATCTACTCTTCTACAAAGAACGCCATTAGGAGGGTTGAATGTAGGTATACTTTGTATCCTCTTTTTATTCACTCCAGCATTTAAAGGCAGTAGAGCTATTTGAAGTTTGCCTTAGTACCTCAGCTAGCCTTTCTCACTCATGCTAGGACTCGCCTTGATTCAACACAAATACAGTTGGAGCCAGTGTTCAATACAGTTCAATACAGCCTGTAGTATTTTATTTATGTCAGCCAGCCTGAGAAACCAGTGGTAGTCCAGCTACCTGCTACTGTGAATCAATGTGTCAGTGAGAACGTGGTCGCTGGTCAGACAAAGCAGAGCTTTAGAGCACCGAGATATGGGTTAACACCGCTTGTGTTAGTGGCCCTGCCTACCTCGTCTCGCTTTCTTGTAAGACTGCAGAACCACTCTCAGGTTTAATTGCCTATTGACCCTGGAGGTCAAAATGTGTATGTTACCTGGATACATGGACCAGCAGCCCACAGAGACACTTCTTTTAACACACCATTTGTGTCTCAAGATTGGAAGGCAGTGGTCATGGCTTGGGGGGAGGAGGGAGTTGCAGGATTTGGAGAGTGGGTGACTATGTCAAATTGTTGTTGCAGTGTCAGTATATGTGTGTGAGGTATTATTTACATGAAGAAAAAAACTGTTATCAAACTACACAACACGCTATTTGGAATGTTCCATCTCCTGCAGTGGGAACAAGCTACTGTAGCTACAGCTTCACAGTGAAAACATTTCGCCAGTTACCATCGTGTGCCTGAAGTATTTTCTTTACATTTTAACACCTAAAATAACAAAAATGTGCAAATCATCTAAAAACGTATAACTTCACGTCTCAGTGTGCCGAGAGGTGAATCTCAACACCATTTGTCGCTTTGTTAAGTTGCAGGAGCCATATTACTTTGCGGTCAATGGAAATCACACTAGCCACATAGCCGCTCGTCAACCATGGGAAAGCTTCCACTTTGGCTCCCTATACTGTATGTGCGCGTGTTTTCATCTTTGTGTGTGTTTGTGCATGCATGTGTGCGTGCATGTGTAATTGTGTAAATGTACTGTACGTGTGGGTTGGTATAAGTGTGTGGGTGTTCATTTTAATGGAAAAGTTTGTGGGTACTATGAAAGGGAGGCCTATGCCGTTTCTGCTTTAGGCCCATTTTTCACTGATGCATGAAGAACAGCTATCCTATTTCATCTGTAAAGATACAGAAGTCAGCTGCCTATCTAATGTCTGTTTCTGGGTATGTGTATGTGCACGCGTGCACATGTGTACACTTGCATTTGTGTGCTCATACATGCACATGTTCATTCATGTTCCCATGTTGGCTATGCGTGTGCCTGTGTGTTTATTGAAACGTGGGTTTGAGAGCAATATTGAGCCTTGGCTAACGCCTCACCAGGGCCCTCTGCTGCCTATCTTTAGAAAGGCCAGCTGTCCATCCACACCCACACACACAGACACACACAGATTCCAGTGGGACCCAGCTCAACATCCCAACTGACCGAACACAACACCCACTGTCTAGCTAGAGGGCAGTAGCTGACAGAAAAGTAATCTCTGTCAAGGTCACAAGTTGACAGACCAGTTCTATTTGGGTGTGGGTCAGGTGATGCTCTGGCCAGAGACACATACTGTCCAGCTGAGAACAGCAGCTTTAACACAGCAGCCATTTTATTAAAGGGTTGAGCAAGGTCTGAGTATTTCAGAACACAAAGCACAGAACTGTCCTCAAGTTGAGCGACATAATCAATAACACCTACAGCCTGTGTGTTTCCATGTTGATGCACAGTATAGGACAGTGTAGTAATGATTCTGGGGCAGTTTCATTCTTCCTTTAATTTTTCTCTCGCCCTCCATCTCTCTCTCTTTCCCTCTCTCTTTCTTCACATTGTAGTGTTCTGACTTGATCCAGTTTCCTTTAGGCAATTCATTCTTTATACAAGCTGTTCTACATGATCCACAAAGCCTAAACAATCCCTCTCTCAGAGGCAACTCTTGCAGAATTAAGTCAGTATTTCTACCATTTCTACAGCAGTCACTGATGACACTTTAAAGCTCTATGTGATAACTTGGCACGTCAGCGGCTACTCTGATTATAATTCACAACTGCACTGTCGATTTTACTGCTGTCACACTTTTAATGACATCAGACAACAAACAAGCGTGTGCTACCGTGTCCCGCTAGATCAGTGCGTGAAAACAAGCAGAATGGTAACAATGTTGTTTTTTTTTTCATAATTTCTGTACCTTATATAATACCAGCAAAGCTCACTTGAGCAGCTTTGTCCATGGTAGCAAAGGTAGTTAGCATTAGCGTCTACTAACATAGTACTCGGATGTTACGTAAAACGCATCACTTCCCATGCGTCACTTCCCGCCAGTGTACCATCCAGTACACCATCGCTCAGAATTGGCTGTTCCAGAGCTGGGGCATAGCCATGGGTGTGCCGGTGCCACCCAATCAGGCAGCTGGCACACACAAAAAATCTGGAGGAAAAAAAACGATGCATAATTAATTCCTAAATTGTTTTGTTTGAAACGTATGCTGTTATTATGGTCTATAAATACTAATTTCAAAATAAGTTCTAACTTATTTTCGTCCAAAAAACATGCACCGTCATGTATACATCACGAACATGTTTTTGTTGACCTATGAGTGACCCAGCGGCCAGGAGCATCACAGGAGACTAAACAGTTAATAGTAAACAGATACTGCAATGCCTGTAGCAGCTAATGCGAGAAGCTACTATTTTATCAAAATAAAACAGAGCTCGCTGTTAACTTTCTTCAAAAAACATTGCATCGACGACCAGCCGGTAGACACAAGGCCTACAACAGCTGAGGAAAATGCTTCTTCATCGCCCTCCCCCTCAACAAGTGTAACTTGATGGCGGCACCTGCTGAAACACCGTTAGCAGGAGGGGAAAAGGAGAAATATCTAACGTTACTGATCTCTCTGCAGTAGACAAACCTGCTTGCCAGCCAAAACTATGTACTTTCCCTGTCACCCAAGCAGCCAGTGGAAAGAACATGAGTTTTTCTGCCAAATGGTATAACCGATACAGTTGGCTAGAATATAGCATTAAACCGGATGCTGTGTTTTGCCAATCTTGCCGCCACTTCAACGCTGACATTAAAGAGGACAAATTTAACAGAGCAGGACTGCAAGACTTGGGGCATCTTGGTCAGTTTTGTAACAAAAACAAAGCTAGTAAGAACCATGCAGCTGCTGTGGCTCGACACAAAGGTTTCCTGGACATTGCCAACACCCTACCGTTCTTCAAAATATCCCTCAAAACCAACCTTTTAGTTTAGTTTTGTGTTTAGTTTAGTTTAGTTTTGCTTTGCTTTCCTTTCCTTTTTTAGTTTTTTGTTCTGCTGTTTTGTTTTTATCTCATATTGTCAAGCATATTTGAGCATTGTGAAAAGTGCTACATAATGTAATGTATTTTAATATTATTATTATTGCTATTGTTAGTATAGTTGTTATTGTTGTTGTTATCGGTGGTGTTATTATTATTATTATTATTATTATTATTAGAAAAAAGACAATCAGCAGCGCTTTGCTGACATTGTTGATAGAAACCGGGCACACGTGAAAGTTATGATTGACATTGCACTTTTCTGTGCGAAACAAGGAATTGCACAGGGAAGATGCAGAAGGCAAGAACAGAGGAATCTTTCTTGAGTTGTTTGAACAGATGTGTGCCTATGACCCCGAGATAAAAAGGTGCCTTGATGAGCTTCCAGGGAATGGAAAGATGATGAGCCCGGACATACAAAACGACCTCCTTGAAACCGCAGCATCTCTTCTCCTCCGAAAAATCTAAGCTGAATTGCATACACAGACTGACACCTAATATGTTATTTTAAATGAACTAATTGCTGTCTGTATGTTATGTATTACATTACATTATGTCATTTAGCAAATAGCCTACTTTTATCCAAAGTGACTTACAATACATTTTGTCAACAGTAGTGAAGCTGTGCATCACAGCCTTCATCAGTTAAGACCTTTAAGAGAAATAAGTAGCATTTGTTTATTTACATTTTTACTTACAGGTACATTCATAATGGCAATCTGAGAGAGATAGCTGTGGGATTTGTTGCAACATAGGATATGATATCCTCTGGCATCACTAACAACATTTTGGAGGTCCTGGAACCACTGCAGCAGGACCCTGAGTTGTGTGTGGGTTTTGGTTTTGATGGGGCATCAGTCATGTCAGGTGGGAAAGGTGGAGTGCAAATGTTGCTCAAAAAACGTTCCCCCATGCAGTGTATGTTCATTGCCACTCACACCGCCTGAATCCCGTGCTTTCAACAGCTTCAAAGTTTTAAATTCACAGCGCCGTTTCATGACTGGAGCCGACAGGCACGCACAATTTCTACACATCCAAAAAGAGCTTTACCCCCACATACCCCGTCTTGTGCTTGTGCGTTCCACAGATATTAGATGAGTTCAAAATCTGAGTCTGTCAGTCGAGTTTTGGTTTTATACAATATATTAGAAACACTGAGTGAGTTTGCAGAAGGCTCTGGTCAGACCAAAGTGGACGCACAGTCTCTCTTGCAACAAATACAGACCAAGAGATTCATCTTTCTCCTTGTGACATTTTCCAAGCTGTTTAGTGCCAGTGATTTAGCTACAGAAGGCCTTCAGTCCCCATCTGTTTTGGTGACAGATTGCATCCACATGATCGAGGGCCTCAAAGTAACTCGGACGGGGAGTTTGATAAAATCATCAGACTTACCGATGAGGTCATGGAGAAAGATTATGAACTGAGACGTCGTGGGCGCACGTAATAGGAAATTACCTTCCACGATTGTTGATTCGTATGTAACCTCTACAGTGGGCAGGTCAGCGCCCATTATAGAGGAGTGACTTGGATTTGCAGTCATTGTGGATTTCTATTATTGACCCGACAACTTATGGAATTTAACAACCGTTTCCAGGGCCACTCCTATGGAATAATGAAGGCTGCTGCCACCCTGCTGCCTGCGTCAGACTTGTTTGGCCAGATGGAAATACTACAGGCTCCAAGCAAGCATTATGGACTTGCAGTGGAAGGGCCTGCACTAACAGAATTTGGGCAACTGATCAAACGAAAGGTGGATGGGGGACACTCGAACCCGTCTTAGACTCAAGTGATAAAGATGTTTTCTCCAACATGAACAGTTTACTTCGTGATTTGATCACGTTGCCTGTTACAAGCTGTTCCCTGAGCGCCTGTTCTCAACAGACACCAGGATAAAAGACACCAGGATAAAAGACTTACTGAGACTTTGCAGTCTGATGAAATAATGTAATTATTCAAAACCAAGGCACGCCATCTTGCCCTGTAAATGCGGTCAACTTGCAGGTAGGCTGCAGTATTCCAAAGTTAAATGGTCTGTTCTGTTGATAAGCATATGCAAAGAATGATTGCACTGATAGCACAGCAAATAACAACCAAAGAATGCAATGAGTGACTAAAGCAGTTTTAAATTTTATTTTTATACTTTGAATTTAATACATTTCAACATGCCTTATCTGTCAGGCTGGCCTTGCATATAACAAGACAAACACAACAATTTAAACTATGCAACGAGAGCCTATATAAATCCGACATGATTAAAATAACTAATAGCCTAAAATAAGAGAAACAATAAGAAAACTAAGAATAACACCTGAAATGTTCATACTGTCATGGCGAGGATGGTTATATTTTTGTGGAGGTGATGCACATCAGCAGTCTAGCCTACAGTGTTAGATGGGGCTTGGAGTTATTTAGCCTAAGAGTCACTGCCAGTTATAGTTTATATTGTATTTGATATACAGAGAATGTTGTGTGTGCGGTTTGTACCGGTCTTAAAATAAATGGAGAGCGAGAGAGAGCTCCTCCAAAGATATATCCGTGTGAGTGTTTGTTTTGTAAGTGAATGTTCTTAATTAAGAGAGAAATAAGACACTCTCCAGTGTTCCATCAGCACTGTGGAGCGGACAGCGCCGAGCCACAGCACCGCTGCTGTGTCGCTGTCCCTGCAGCAGCACACTGAAACAGCGATTAAAGGGAACCAGTTGCTAAGAAACCTTTGTTAATAAGAGGTGCATTTTGCAAGAAATACATCTATTTATAAAATATACTAGATATTTTCTTGCAACAAAACAATTATGTGAACTCACAAAGAATGAAATGAATAGCTTTGGTAATTAAAACAATAATCGCGTTAAATGTGGCACACCCAGTTTTTCTGTTGCACACCCAGTCTCTTATTTCTTGCCACGCTACTGTTCCAGAGGGTCCCATGTTACGTTGCCAACTCCAACACTAATAGCAATTAAAAGTGAATGTTTTACCACAAACAAAAGTAATCACAAAGAGCTTTAAGAGCATGCATGATAAGCAGCCAGGAATATGAAACTTAGTTAATTGTGCCAGCTCTATATGGTGAGTGCTATCATACAGCAGTTACTGGACTGTGTGCTGTTATCAGGCCTATCCATCCAAAGGAGGCATTTCAGGCTGGCAAACCACTAAATGTTATTCCCTATTGCTATTCGCTGTTGCTATTTCTGTACAGATTACAGTGAAGACTACCGTTATGAAGCCATGTTTAAAGCTGATGGATTCTGATAATTTACTTGGGGAAGAGTTGATGATTTGAGCCTTTTTTTGTTTGTTACTAATTTAGATGAGCCTGGCATTTCCATCTCAAAGTACACCGATCAGGATGTGAATGTCAACCAATCCTAATCAAGTCATTAAACTGACAAACTTCCAATTTAACTACAGCAAATTATGAAGTGGAACAGAAGAGAACATACAGTCTCATCTTCACAGTGTCTCATCTCTCCCCACACATTAGCCAGACATGCCTTCAATTTATTTTTCTGAGAGGGTGTTAAGGACGTACGCTAAAGCATCTCCAGTCATAAAGAAATTAGAACATCTTTAATCACCAATTCATTACAAATATTGTGGCAGACGGAGGGAGTTTAGGAGGAGAAGGTGGAAGGAGGGGCAGTGCGGGCAGGTTCCTGAAGGGGCGCTAGAGCCCAGGGACAGCCCTCCTTCCCACTCAGTGGCAGATGTGAGGCAGCTGAGGGAGAGAGAGAGAGCGGGCAGGGCCAATCAGGAGATAGAACGGCGGGTTTAAAAAGAGGAGGAAAAGATAGAGAAAGAAGTAGTGTGACCCATGGGAGGTGGAGAGTTAGAGATCGTGAGTAAGAAACCGAGACAACAAAGTAGATGCCGGAGCGGAATACGGAGAGCGCTGTGCCGAACCCCTGACCGTCTGAGGACCCTTCTTGTGCTGAACCCTTGCCTGTACGACTACCCTTCTCCTGCCTTAACCCCCGGACTCTATGTGGGAGTACCCTGTATGTGTCGAGACCCGGTAATAAAGCGATTGTTTACTCTATATCTGGTTGTGGACATTGTCTCTGTCATCTCCGGCCCGGTGGACACTCACTTTTCCCCCGAGTGTGCCACATATGGTGGAGAATGCGGGCATCGTTACGGTGAATTGGCCGGAGATGATTAGACCGACAAGGAGACAACGACTGGAGAAGCGATCCCCCACCGACAGAAATGATGAAAATGCGGACCTGATAGCGTTTGTGGCCCAGATATTGCAGAGCGACCCGGAGATGGTGGTGGCTAGCCCGCCGCAAACGGCTCGTCAGGAGCGAGAGATCCACCAGCTGAGGGTCGCTGGCCAGCAGCTGAGGGCCGCTGACCAGCAGCTGAGGGTCGCTGGCC
>OMOT01021146.1:1551-13453 GCA_900312575.1 Acanthochaenus luetkenii | reverse complement strand
GACCGAAAGAACGATATCACGGATGCAAGCGGCCGAGATTAGTTTTCTCAGGAGGGTAGCTGGCATCTCCCTTAGGGATAAGGTGAGAAGCTCAGTCATCCGTGAGAGACTCAGAGTTGAGCCGCTGCTCCTTTGCGTCGAAAGGAGCCAGCTGAGGTGGTTCGGCCATCTTGTAAGGATGCCACCTGATCGCCTCCCTAGGGATGTTTTCCAGGCACGTCCAGCTGGGAAGAGACCACGGGGCAGACCTAGGACTAGGTGGAGGGGTTATATCTCCACGCTAGCCTGGGAACGCCTTGGGATCCCCTAGTCAGAGCTGGTTAATGTGGCCAGGGAAAGGGAAGTTTGGGGGCCCCTGCTGGAGCTGCTATCTCCGCGACCCGACTTCGGATAAGCGGTTGAAGATGGATGGATGGACCAGTTCCACTGGCAGCAAAACAGGCCCAGAGCATAATACCACCAACACCATTCTTGACGGTAGGTGTGGTGTTCTTGGGGTTAAAGGCCTCACCATGTCTCCTCCAAACATATTTCTTGTAATTAGTTCAATTTTGGTTTCATCTGAACACAGAACTTTCCTCCAGAAGGCCTTTTTTTTGTCCATGTGATCAGCAGCAAATTTCAGTCGAGCCTCAAGGTGCTGCTACTGGAGGAAGGGCTTCCTTCTTGCACGGCAGCCTCTCAGCCCATGGAGATATAAAACACACTTGACTGTGGACACTTAACACCTGTGTTCCATCAGCTTCTAATTCATCACAGATCTGCATTTTGGTGGTTCTTGGTTGACTCTCGACCATCCTGACCAATATTCTCTCAGCAGTAGGTGATAGCTTGCGTTTTCTTCCTGATCGTGGCAGTGACACAACTATGCCATGCATTTTACTTACAAACAATTATTTACACAGTTGATCTTGGGACCTGTTGGATGCTTTGAAATGGCTCCAAGTGACTTTCCTGACTTGTTCAAGTCAATGATCCGTTTTTTCAAATCCGTGCTGCGCTTCTTAGACTTTCGCATTGTAGCGTTTGTCTAATGAGTGTATCAAAATCAAATCAAATCAGATTTATTGTCACGTCACAATTACACAGGTATAAATATGAGTGAAATTCTTGAGTGCAAGACTGCAACAATGCAGTGTTAAAAATATACACACATAATACAATACAGGAGTCAATTTAGTGCACAGGACTACCTCTACCGTTGTATAGTTTTTTAAAAATAGTTTTGGTGTTGTATATTGTACTATTTATAATTGTCCATTATTACCTGTAATTACTATTACCTGTGTTTATTATCTTTACCTATTTTCTGGCATTGTTCTGCCAATTGCTGCTTTGACACCCGAATTTCCCCAAGGGGATCAATAAGGTGCAATATAATCCAATCTAATCTAATCTAATAGTCTAATATATTGTAGAGCAGCATCAGTAGCAATACACACACACACAAACACACACACAATACAATAGATTTCAAGACTGTCTTGTTTTATGCCCTGTAAGGTGACCTTGGGTGTCTTGAAAGGCGCCTCAAAATAACTTTTTATTTATTTATTAATATAGTCATGCTTTACTTCTTCAGTCGCCTGAGGTTGTAGAGGCGCTGTTGAGCCTTTTTCACCACGATGTCAGTGTGTACAGTCCATGTCAGGTCCTCGGTGATGTGCACACCAAGGAACCTAAAGCTGCTGACCCTCTACTGCAGCCCTGTCGATGGTAATGAGGATGTGCGCTCTCCCCTGCTTCCTGTAGTCCACAATCAGCTCCTTGGTCTTTTTAACATTGAGGGAGAAGTTGTATTCCTGGCACCATTGTGTCAGGGCTCTAACCTCGTCCCTGTATGCTGTCTCGTCGCTGAACGTTTGTGAGGAGAATGCTAGGGAGCGGAGGGCGGTTAGCTTATCGTCTCAGCCTCACCAGGACGCCGGCTCGCCCATGGTGATTGGGGCCACTTTGGTTATGCCAACCAAAGTGTCCACACTGAAAAAGTTAGGATAACGTTGTGTGATCGCTGATCTAATATCCAGTCATGTTTGCCAGTCATACCAGATGTGGCAGGCGACTTCTTGTACAAAAAAGTACAAAAATAACGATAAAATAAGCAAGATATTACAAAGTTGGCTCTGAGCTTGCTACAAGGCAGTCATACTCACGCACCAAATTTGATTGCCACAACTTTCTACATCACCAAAGTTGATAATTAAAGTTGCTGTATGTATATTTTTGGTCATATTTCCAAAAGACCTATAATAAATGTATACAATAACCAAAATGCATGAATGTTTTTTGGGGACAAAGACATATGTGTGACGTATCATTCCATCATAGAAAAATAAGAGTTGCAGAAATCATTGGAAACTCAAGACTGCCATGATATACATGTTCTTTAAAGTGTATGTAAAGGTTTGACCACAACTATATATATATAATGTGTCTCTTACATACCTGTAGTACTTGGACCTGCAGAGAATATTGGCTCTTGAGTCAGCTGTCAGTTTAGCTTCTGTTGCCTCTTGCTGCTAACAAGCAGTCCAAACGTGGTATGTCAAAATAACTCAAAAATAGCCATTTGTAGGCACCACAGGGGCGTTGAGAGTAAATGGAAAAGTTGAAAAGTACTTACTGTACATTAGAATTAGCTCTGATTTCATGACACAATTCTGACATTACGCACACTTTCGCTAATCAGGAAACCATGGAACAATTTTTCTCTGCGGCAGCACAGTGCGCTGTGGGGTGAAAGTGTGCTACTGGCGGCTTGATTTTTTAGTTTTGCAGACGGTCAGTTCAGATTGCAAACAATTGCACATGGAGCCGGTAGAGTTTGGGAGAAGACTATCCACTGAGTGAAAATCATGTGTTGCTGCTGCTTTCTGGGCCGTGAAAATAAATAGGTCGGTTGGTTGCCATATAGTTTTCACAGACTGCATTTTTTGGAGATATTTTGACCGGCCCTGTTTGGACTCATTAGGCATCATTCACCAACCATTGTTAGGAAGAAATGTCTTCTTAAAACCCACTTACGAAAATTCTGACATTCACCAAGGTTTTCTTATTTTGGTTTTGTTCTTGGGTAAGAACAGAATCTACGCACACTTGAGAGCACACTTACAAACATCCAACTTAAAATAAATAAATGTTGAGTGCTGACGTTTGTGCACAATAATTTATTATTACATTTTCTTTAATTCTACAGTTGTAGAACATTATATTATTTAAATTACAATACTATTTATATGATTTATAATGTATATTATTTCATTATTATTTGGTAATCAATAATATATTTTATCATTATTATTTTAAATTCACTTTCTCACAAACTAGCCTAACAAGCCTGTCAGTCTTACATATATAAAGCCTACATTAACACTTAAATTCACGTGAATTAAGTTAATTGTGAACCATGTCATCCAATAATTATCTAGGAACGCCTTATAAAACTCACTGGTCAACCTGTCCATTCCCTGACTTTTATTATTATTTCAACTACCTATTGCGTCTTTAACTCTGCCAAGTTTATATATCTCTCACAGAATAATTTATCTTCCTCAGCCAATACATTCATCATCACATTTAATACAATCTCTTTGTAGTTTTGTCTTCGCTTACAATCTCCTTTTTGAACAGGTTTTTATAAAAGCTTTCCATCGTGTCCAAGTCGGTCTGTTTTTCTCAGTTTTCATTATTTATTTAATCCAGATAACTTTTCATGCAAGAACATATTTCAGAAAAAACCTTAAATGAGACCCAATGTTAGCAACGGGAGCTCGCTGTTTAAACTGACAACTGACTCTGGAGCCAATATTCTCTGCTGGTCCAAGTATTCAGATATGTAAGAGATTTATTATATAAAGGTCTAAAATTGATTAACTTGTACTTCAAAACCCTAAAACGTGCTATTGAATATTATTACAGCCTTAGATACAGTAGCATAACACATTATATCATGATTCACTGTTGTTCTTGTGTTAGAGTAACCACCAAAATTGAGGAGTAACTTGTCCAATTCTACCAGTTTGGGCTCTTGGAGATTGGTGTAGTTTTGATAGTCCCTCTTTGTTGAGCTTGTGTACTGTCAGGATATCATTCTTCATGTTCATAGTCATATTACCAAATGGCTTACTGCTTGCATCTGTTTGACTGCTGTAACATGCATGAATCTGAGAACTGGTTCCTACACTATTCATTCCACACTATAACCTCCTTGTCCTGTCCGTTCCACAGATGACCAGGACATGACAAACCTCATCTGCATGCTAATGCTAGTTGAATGTTAATGACTCATGTCAGTGTTTTTGACAAGTGTGTGAATAGGTACAATTGTGAGTGAGTATTTTCTGAAAATGTTGAGCGACTGCTCCTGAATCAGAGCTATGGTGGGATGATTTCTTGTGAGAGAGATAAATAGTGATCAGATGCTGTGGCAGAGCTAACTGCTAATGCCTAATTCCTGCAGAAAACCCCGATGAAGATTGTGGAGGAGGAGCAAGAGGAGGAGGCTGAGATTCAGCCAGACCCTCTCCACCAGCTCATCCTCCACTTCAGCCACAACGCTCTGACAGAGAGAAGGTGAGACAGTTAAATAACTGAACATTAGAGAGAGTATGTAATGGTGAATATGCTTTGTAAGTTCCCAGTATATTTCCTCCCATGTTTCTTTGTTTGTGAATTACAAAGTTAACAGAGAAGACTTTATTATTACTATTATTGTATTTGTATTTAAAGGTGCTACATGTACATTTTTAACATCAATAAATCATTACATTACATTACATCATTTAGCAGACGCTTTTGTCCAAAGCGACTTATAGTACATTTTTCGTCAACATTAGTCGGACCAACTATACAACACAGTCTTTCATCAGCTAAACACTTCAATAGGAACAAGTAGCATAAAACACTTCAATGGGAACAAGTAGCATGAAACACTTCAATAGGAGCAGTAGCATTAGTAGTGAGAGTCGTTAGTTTAGAAATTTTCTTTATTTTCTTTTTTTTGGGGGGGAGAGAAGAAAAGAGTAGAAGGAGATATGTTTAGATAGGTCAGTTCAGGTAGGGTCTAGGTGTAGTCAGAAAATATGGGTTTTTAGTCTCCTGCGAAAGATGGGTAGCGATTCAGCTGTCCTGACTGAAGGGGGGAGCTCATTCCACCATTGCGGTGCCAGGGATGCGAAGAGTCGAGCCCGTGATGAGCAACTTCCAAGCCCACACAGCGATGGGGGGGCTAGGCGACCCACAAGAGTGGAGGAGTGGAGCGGATGAGCTGAAGTTTGGAACCAATAAATCATTACCACAAAAATGTTACAACATCGTAATCAAATGAAGAAGATTGTCAGCCTCTAGACTGAATTTTACGTTGTGTGCCACCGTATTAGATTTGGCAGGAAATCTGCTGGATTACTTTATGGCACAAAGTGGAAGAGGACGCTGTTCATCCAGCACAAACAGAGCTAAAGCTTTCAGAGTTTCTGGCAATGGCAGATGCTGGAATGAGTGAAAGGCCGATATAAAAATCACGTAATCGAATATTGCCTATTATACCTCTTATGCTCTTCAAATACACGGAGCGATGCAAGTAGCAACATCTTTGTGACAGGAAGCAACGGGGTTTGTGGGAAATGTGGTCTTGAGAAACACGAGCGCTAACGATACCACTGATGTGAAATAGAGGCTACCAATTGTCTCAACTATGGTCTCATTTGTTTACAGTAATTATACCAAGGTATCAAAGTTCATTTGACAATGATATATTGATGTTTAAAATGGTACACATACTACTTTTAAGAGAAAATATATTTTTCAACATACATTGTTATGAAATTGCTCATTGAATGTGAAGTATCCAGTAGTAATGAGTAACGTATCTGTTATTTGATTTACATTTCACAAAATGACTTTTGTTTCATATAGTATAATATTAATACAGTAAGAGATTGAACCACAGGCCTAACTCTAACTTCCTCCTGCTTATTCTCCTTGACAGTGATATACAATAACACAATGTGACATGACTTTGCTTCTTTTCAGTTACTTGGAGGAAGATCCTTTGTATATTGCGTATGCAGACATGATGGCAAAGGTACTGGACTTTCGATTTCTCTATATTGATCAACAATATATTCTTAAATACTTGTTACATGTCTACTTTTCTATTAGCTTCATTCAACATGAGCTTTGAACTTTAGCCTTTGCTTGTGTCCTCAGAGTTGTGCAGAGGATGAGGAGGAAGAAGAACAGGAAGGGAAAGAGAAGACATTTGAGGTACGCTCTGTTTGACTTTTAAAAAGAAAGTCCAATTTGCTGTATATTGTTCATTGTTTCTTTAAAGATATGTTTAGAAAAGAACATAGTATCTGTTATCTTATCTTATCAGAGCAGATTTATTTTATTTATTTATATATTTTAGTTCAGTTTAATTTTCATTTTGTTTACTTACTTTGTTTACTTTTTGTTCCGTTTTAATTTCGTTTCAGGTCTAGTTTTATAATTTTTGGTTGGGATTGTATTTGATAAAGGTTTAATGATAGAAGTTCAGACCACATATTTTGTATATGTTTGAAACGGGTATTGTGTAATACAAACATTAAGTCATTCTTTTAAAAAGGTATTTACACACATTTTTCAATTAGTGTTTTGTCACCCAAAATGTATTCTCTTTTTTTTTACCCTGCACATAAGCAAAAAGATGAAAACTAAAGACATTTCCCCAATATTTTTAGTTTGAGTTACTTTTACAAGTAGACACGATAGTTCAGTCTCGTTTTTATTTTTATTTCAGTTTACAACAATGTTTTTTAACACCTACATTTCGTTTACGGTAGTTTTAGTTACTATAATGACCTTGATTCAGAGAGACTGTTCCAGATACTCACTGCAGAGTCAAAGAAGGCTCTGTCTGCTGGCTTTAATAATGGGCGAGGGTTATCACAGCTTTAATGTCTATGTGAAAATGTAGTGTATGGGTTACTGGTCCTGTCTTTTTCTCATCTCACTACTCATGATGGAAAGTATCTACAGCTTATTTGTCTCAGTCCTGATGGATGTCAAACCAGTGAACAACGAGAAAATAAAACTATTATAAGTTGTGGATAGAGAGATCATGTCATTGTATTGATAATGCACAGTAGGTGGCTACTCTGACCTTCCACTCTCTGTGTGTGTGTGTGTGTGTGTGTGTGTGTGTGTGTGTGTGTGTGCGTGTGCGTGTGCGTGCGTGCGGTCCCTCAGGAAAAGGAGATGGAAAAGCAGAAGATCCTGTATCAGCAGGCGAGGCTGCATGCCCGTGGGGCTGCTGAGATGGTGCTGCAGATGATCAGTGCCAGTAAAGGTAATGATAATCTGATCTTTCTTGCCACGGTCAATGAAAAAATGATACACAGCTACAATCAGTGAACAGGTATCGGTTCAGTGGGGGTCATTGAATAGATGTGGTGGGACACCTTGCCTTAAAGAGCTGTTAACCCAAAAATAATTACATTAGTCTGGTTTAAGTGTCCCATGATGGTCTAAATGCTGTTTCAGAGGCTTTTCCACCCTGACAAGGCATGAAAACAGTCAATTATAAAGATATTGAATATCTGCCTTCAACAATCCATATAGATTTAACCATATTTTAAGCCCTTGGCCACCCTGCCTATCAATGCCTTATTAGCACTGTGGACTAACTACACACACACACACACACACACGCATATGTACGCACGCACGCACACACACATACATCCACAGACACATTCCAAAAACGTTAATATTGTTAGTGTTTTTTGCAGAACTCTTTCTCTGTTAATTGACTTGCTTCATTTATTAGTCAAAAACTTGTTGCACCCTGCCATGCTCTTTGTTATTACAGTATCTTGACTTGCCGCTTTTAACTGGCACTCTTCCTCTCTGATCAGGTCATCTGGGTCCCATGGTGACCTGCACCCTAAAACTGGGCATCTCCATCCTAAATGGAGGCAACGTGCATGTTCAGCAGGTCAGGTCATACAGCCCAACCTTATCATTCAACTTATCATTTACCCATCTATCTTATTTATCTTTTTATCATTTTTATTCATCTATTCATCAACATCTATCTACTTTTTCCAAATTCAGGTTTGTCCCCTAGAATGTAATTGGCTATTTGGTTATTTTGGTTTCAGGTGTATCCTAATGCACAAATAAAGCTACTGTCAAGAACACTAGATTTTGTAGTTTTGTATAGTATAGATTGTATTTATACATATATATAAATATAGTTTAATTTATTTCTTTTTTCAGTTTAGTTTTAGTTTTCAGGGTGGGTTTGGTAGTTTTAGGTTATTTGTATTCAGTTTTTTTTACGTTTAGTTTTGTTTAGTTTTTATTTTGTTTCAGTTCTAGTTTTAGTATTTTTGGTAGGGCTTGTATTTGTTAAGGTATAACTTCAAAATAGGTATTATATACTGTATGTTTGCAACAGGTATTGTGTAATACACAATCAATCTTACATTATTTTACATACATTTTTTCAATTATCCTTCAGTAAAAATTGCCAAAAAATAAAAACTTATCACCTGTATATTTATTTTATTTTTGTTAGGTTTACAAGTACACAATGATGAGTTTTAGTTTTTCTTCACAAAGTCTCCTTTTTATTTTTATACAACAATATTTCTTAACACCTAGTTTTCTGATTTCGGTTTTAGTTTACGATAATGACTTTGTTACTGTGTGTACTCTTTGCAATGTAATAAGACACTGTGTGTGCACTGGCGGTACCATTCCTTAAAATTGATTATTTTGCCTGGGTGTTTTTCAGTAGGGACAAATGAATCTGCCCTTAAAATGTCTGTATGTGCACCAGCTTTGCTGTACTGTAAGGTATAGCAGGTGAGTGTTACTGGAGGGTGTTTGTTAATACTTTCTTTCTTCTCTCCACTTATCCCAGAAAATGCTTGATTACCTGAAAGAGAAAAGAGATGCAGGGTTTTTCAAGAGTCTGTCAGGACTCATGCAGTCTTGCAGGTACTGTGACTTTAACCACACTGCGGCACATGAAAGGGAATTTCTGCCCAGACATCAAGCCCCTGCATTTCACATTTGAATTTCTTCCCCTAGTGTCCTGGACTTGAATGCATTCGAGAGGCAGAACAAAGCAGAAGGACTTGGGATGGTGACAGATGGAGGATCAAGTAAGTGAAGACAAGTCCAATTGGATTCACCATGTGATATTCTATATCTACTCACTATTTGTCCTTAGCTCAAATATTTGGCCGCTGTTTTCTTTTGAAGTTCAGTAGATGCCTGTTGTTGAAGCACATGTAGAAGTGATTTAATTCCTACATTAAAAAGAACATGTGAAGATACTATTTAATTGAGCCCTCTTCCCTTCACATACTGTAGCTAATGCTGAACCATGACTACTGTCTCTTTCGGCATTGTCTATCTTCAGATCTCTGTTGCAGCACCTCAGTGTCCATTCAAAGCTGTTAGTACATGCTAGTGTCTAATGTTTAGTTTCTGAATCGCCCTGGTAGATGAAACAATCATCAAATTACATTGCAAGTAATGTGGATTTTGATGAGTGCACATAATTACTGCTTGCGCTACAGTCCTGGAGTCACTGTCTTTAACATCTTATTTTCCCGTCAACATGGCAGGAGAGAGTTGTACATATATTATAGTACCTTGTACGACGCAGCATGTATCCAGAGATGTAGTGGACTATAAGCCCACCTTCTGTCAACTCAATTTACTTAACATTTTATTAGTGAAACAAGAGTTGACCCAACTTTTTTAGTATAATGTAGATTGTAGCAAATCATCTCAGACTAACATAAATTACATGAAAATAAGACCTTTTGAATGTTTATTCCATATATAATTATATATATTGTCTATGTAGGGGGTTGTTCACCTTATGCTAATCACCAACTGGAGTTCATAGTTTACTTACCCTTTTACTTACCACTTCATCACTGTATATATCTGTTCAGGCAGAGTAGAGTGAGATTGGACAGATGCAATAGGTGGTCAGGCAGATTTTACTTCATAATATGTCATGTAATTTGTACAGAGGCATTTTTCACTGCTATAATATAAGGGGAAATGTGTACTGGAAGATCTGAGGGATATATGCAGGATGAATCCTGTCTTCTATTTGAGAGCAGGGATCTGTGATGGGCCTTTATCAATAGGAAATGTGGAGCCACAGACAACATGGTCCAGCATTAATACAAGGCCCTCCATCTCACTTCAACTTGCCACCCACTCACTTCACTTTTAACATCCAACTATGTCCGTCTTTTCATCCTTCAGTCCTCTGCTGTACATTTTCACCAATTTCTGTCTTTAACAATTCACTGTTACTCCTTGTGTCTCTGTTACTGTTAAAAAAAAAAGAACCGTGACTGAATTCACATTTGTTGCTCATCACATGCTAGACACAACACAGACACAACTCAGGCCAGTGTTCTTTGATTTCCCCCCAATCGTCCATCCTAAAACTGCATGACATTTTTTCACTATGTCTTCATATCGTTCTTCTTCGTATTGTAACTCAATGTCCTCTCTTTTTTGCTTATGTCTATGTGTATTGGTTGTCTCCTTCCTGTCATTTTAAAACCCATCGATGGCAGTCCACTCTCGGGGTAAATAGCAATTTTAGATTGTCCTCATTTGGCTATGCTACCATCCTGAATGTCTCCTCCATATCTGTGTTCCATTTGATACCTTGCCCAGATGTATTAACCAAGAGCTCTGGTCTGTAGGGACACACTATGCATGCCAACTGTTAAGAGTGTACATTGCCTGTCCTTTGTGTGATGTTATTTCCTTCATGTTAACATTTACTAATGCAACTCCTATTACTGATGATCAAATCTATGGTTCTGAGGCTATCAATACCATCTCCTAAAGGTGTGACGAAAGGTTTGTGGACTCATCCACAGCCTAGCAAAGCTTTGTGTTGCTTTGGATGTGGGTTCTATTTCACAAAGCTGGTTTTCATACAGATGTCTAACTTTCACATGGTATGATCTGCCTCCAGAAATGTATTTTGCTCATTTTGTGTAGTTCTCTTGAATGTAGTATGTAGTTGATTCATAGTGGGTAACGTAACTACGTCTTTCCTCTTTTCTGAAATGATGTCCCTCATCAGGCCAATCTTGCCCTACATGTGAAAGTTATCTGGCTACCCCCAGCTTATTGAAATGTCCTGGTGTTTCACTGTTGTTGATGAAAGAGCATTTTTACAATCAGCACTTTGGATTCAGATTTGAACCTGCAATCTAAAGGCCCTGGACTTCAAAAATGTTTTGAACATGAAACCTGTCCTGCCTGTCCAAGATTGATGGCTTCTGAGAGGAATTTCACATATTGTTAGACATCATAGTGTGTTAATAATGACTTATTGAATGACTATGAATTCTGAGTTGTCTTCACCAATGTCTCTTTTCTCATAAGGTTCCAAGGTGCTACAGAATGACGAGTTTACTAAGGATCTCTTCCGGTTTTTACAACTTCTGTGTGAGGGACACAATGGAGGTGAGGACATTTTTAAGTGTACTCATTATTATTGTCCTTATTTGTACAAGTTAGGAATTTTAAGCGTAGCTCTGCCCATCTAATAAACATTGGTCAATGAGAGAATGTTTCCTGTGTTAGATTTCCAGAACTTCCTGAGAACCCAAACTGGAAATACAACTACGGTCAACATCATTATCAGCACCGTGGACTATCTACTTCGCCTTCAGGTGTGTGAAAAACAAATGTACACCCACAAAAATACACACACACACACACTACCACAACCACCATTATCATCGTCATTGTTGTTCATTGTTAATTTTAACAGTATACCAATGTGATCTTACTCTTTAGGAATCTATCAGTGACTTCTACTGGTACTACTCTGGAAAAGACATCATTGATGAGATTG
>OMOT01021145.1:2038-12330 GCA_900312575.1 Acanthochaenus luetkenii | reverse complement strand
CACTCTTTCCCTGGGGGGTAGGGCTGGGGGTAGTTAGGAGAGAGAATTACCCCAGAGGGACCACTGACGTTACCCCCACAGCTCGCTACAGAGAGAGAGAGAGAGAGAGAGAGAGAGAGAGAGAGAGAGAGAGAGAGAGAGAGAGAGAGATATGACTACAAAGGGATTACAAAGGACAGGGCTGGGGGTAATTTGCTCACATAACCCTAAGGTACAGAGGGAGAGAGAGAAAGAGTTAGTTAGAGAGGGGAGGTAGGGCAGAGGGCGGTTAGGAGGGAGATAATTACCCCTGGTGGACCACTGATATTACCTCCGCAGGTAGCTGGAGAAACTGAGAGAGCAAGATAGAGAGAGATGGAGGCAGAGAGATTTAGCTACAGAGGGCAGGGCTGGGGGTAGTTAGGAGAGAGAATCACCCCTAATGGTCCTTTTATCCCACAGCAAGCTAGACAAAGGGTAAGAAAGAGATATTGGCAAGAGAAATAGATAGATGCATTCAAGCAGCAATTCAGTGATGTGAGGGAATAATTTGAAACATGGAGAGGTGTCATGGGAGGCAGCGGGTGGGGGTGGAGAGGTTATCAACTGTGAAACAGAGGTAAACAAAGGCATTAACAGGCCCAAAACACACACAAACGCACACACACACGCACACACCGAGCAGAGGTAAAGATCACAGCACAACATGCCCTTTCACATTGAAAGACAATAGTATGATTAACTTAATATCAAGATGGCACCGTGCCGCATGGCGGAAGCCTGTTGCAGCAACTCTCACTTTCTTACTTTTCTGAAATAATGGTTAAAAAAAACTAGCAGTGTTTTGAACTCCCTATTGTTTTCTTCAATGTTCTTCTCCCCGTTCTCTTTTTATCTTCTTTTATCAGTGAGCCATTGTGCACAGTGTTGTTTTATTTTCAGGAGCAGCTGAACAGTCAGGGATTCACCACTTGATCCAAGAGTGCAGGGGTCTAAACTAACAGCAAAAGGAAGGAGGGTTAAATCGCAGCTTCTATCTATTGTCATGCCAAACGTGAGGTCACTTACAAACGATGGATGAGCTCCCTTCCTTGATCAGGAGTCAGAGGGAATATCAGGAATGCAACCTAATGTGTTTCACAGAGACAAGATTACAAGGGAATATACTGGTCTCTGTGACCGTGCTGGAGGGCTTCCAGATAGTGCGGGATGGTAGAGGGAGGGAGGGAGAATGGCAAGACAAAGGGGGGTGGTCTCGCCATTTTTTCTGAACTGTAAACGGTGGACTTGAGACCACACTACTTGCTGCAGGAGTTTCCTCCCTCCAGCTCATGAGGCACTGCGTGTAAAACCACACCCGGTCCCGGTCCATGCAGGATTACAAACACAGGAATCGGTGGAGGCTCTACAGGCTTGTTTTAAGCTTATGTGGTGAGACTTGAGGATATCGCTTATGGACTACGTCTATTTCTGCACTAACTAATATTCCTATGAAAACTGACATATTCTGGCTGAAAATCTCTGCTCAAAAGGGCTAGAAACAGAAAAGAAGTCGAGTGTGTCAGAGGGAGCTGAGGGAGCTGAGGAGGAAAATAAAGGAAGGAAAGAACACCTGCAGGGATAAAGTGGGAAACAAACTGCAGAAGAACAGTGTGAAGGAGGTGTGGAACGGAATGTGGAAGATCATTGGCTATAAACAGCAGGTGGCCCGGTGGTGGAGAGGATCGGGAGAGAGCAAACAAGCTAGACCTGTTTTTCAACAGATTTGACACAGGGACCCCAGCCCAGCTACCCGTATCACCCTGTGCATCAAGCCAACCTAATGTGACCCCTCTTTTCTCCAAACACCCACTCCATCTACAACCCAATCACACCACCTCCCTGGCCTGTCCATCACTGCCACCCAGGTGAGAAGGGAGTTTGGGAGGCTCTGCACCAGCCCCTCCGGAATGGGCAATTTAGCATGGTGGCTGATATTGGTACTGCAGCTTACATTTCCCTGTGGCCCAGAAAGCATTTCCCCCATGGACAGCCCACAGCAGACATTTCACCAACATCATCCTGGATTACAGATTACCTCACCGGCAGGCTGCAATTAATTTGCCTCCAGAATGGTATGTCAGACACAGTAGAGCAACAGAGGGACATCCCAGGGGACAGTACTGTCATGTTTGTTGTTCACTCTCTACACCTCAGACTTCAGGTTTAACTCTGGGTCATGCCACCTCCAGAAGTTTTTTGATGATGATGAAGGCAATTGCAGCTCTGTATTAGCATGACGCTTAGGGCGGTTTCAAATCTGATAGTCTGCTTCTAGTCCGCTTCTTGGTTCACACCAGACGCGAGAATGATACATTGTTTAGTTTTTCAGCTGGTTCGGTTTCACGCCTATTTGTTTGCTCTGGTCCGAATCAGTTGATGGGTTGGTGAAGCAAACCACAATGCAGCCGCACAAGCCACGTGAGAACGTTCATGTCAGTCATTGGTCAGATGTGTCTGGGGCGGGAGCAAAACGTAGTACCTGAACTGCTCTTCAATTGGTCAGAATTTCCATGAGAGAAACTTGAAAAGAAACTCCGGGAAGTAGAGAAGATTTAGTTGTTCTTGTTCTATATTAATCCGACAAAATATCTATGATGCACTGCAGCTCCTCACGATGCCACGTTTATCTGGGATTACTCGTCATGCTCGCATGTTGTGAAATGCTCGTCTTCCTCATCCCATAATGCACAGCGTAGCTGGCTACGGGAGCTCGTCTAGTCCAAATATGCTTTTGGGTCGGACCACGTTCTCACCACAAACATACCGCACCAGAGTTCATTTGGAAGCGGACCGAGACCACCTCTCAACAAGGTCTCAGTACGCATGTTTGGTCCGCTTTTGGTGCGTACCCGAGTACTGTTGCTGTGTTCTCACCTGCCCAAAAGAACCACACCAGGGGG
The DNA here is from genome assembly GCA_900312575.1 of Acanthochaenus luetkenii. NCBI lineage: Eukaryota > Metazoa > Chordata > Actinopteri > Beryciformes > Stephanoberycidae > Acanthochaenus > Acanthochaenus luetkenii. The sequence continues at coordinate 9,409 of OMOT01021145.1, read as the reverse complement.
GAAAACGCTCCAGAGTGCGATTCAAGCGGACAAAACGAGGCAGGTGTGAAAGCGCCCTTAGTGTCTTTAGTCTTTAATATGCTCTGTTTAATGTATTTTTAGCTATATCATATTCTTTACTGCTGCAATGACCTCAATACATTTTATGTTATCTTATTTACACCGCATGGAAGAACGAAAGACAGTAACATTTTGAGATAATAAAAAATGTCATATGTAGTCCACATTTCTTAGTCTGCAACTCACCTACAACACTTTCACATCATATTTCAAGATTCTCTTTCAACTCTGCTTTTTTTTCCTTCAAATTTCAATAGGCGTTATATAATAATTGACAGAGCAATGTGTACCTACCTATACATGTTGGAGGGTCAGGTTGCCAGTAGAATCTGTTATCCATTCGTATACATGTGATGGTGTCCTGTCCTTGGAGCTGGTACCCTGGGTCGCACTGAAACGTCATACTGTCACCGGGCTCCTTACTGTCCCCATATCGAGAACCATTTACTGGGATGCCTGGGTCATTACAGGTTGTCGCTGTAGTGGCTGGAGAGTGTGACATAAAGAGAGAAAGAGATTAAGATACTGTAGGCAGGTCGAAAGATAGATCGCGACGCGTACATACACAGGAGCATCATTATCAATGGTAGCTGTGGATAGAGAAGCATGGACACACACGGACACAGACAAACAGTTGGTAAGTCCTACTGGGGACCTTACTGGTCCTTACTGCCATCATACCGAGAACAATCGACAGAAATATCCTGGTCATTGTAGGTTAGCAGTGGTAGCTGGAGATACAGATGGAAACAGACAGATACAAACAAAGGAATATACAGCAGATTAAACGGCATAAAAAGGCAAACCAAAACAAACAAGTGAACCTGTTGTCGCCCACAAATGACTCAGGCCCCCTGTGGAGCCCCAGGCAAGAGAGACGGCTCTGTTGAGGTTCAGCACCAGGGACAGATTCCTGCACAGGACACAGCTGGGCAGAGTGTGGGAGGGACGACACGTTCCTGCCCCAGTGTGGAAAAGGTAGAGAGAACCCAGCTGCACCTCATCAGCAAGCAGGGAGCTAACTACTCTCTGCACTCTGGGCACTGTGTTTGGTTTGTTGACTGGATTATTGCATTGTGCTCTCTGCGCTTGACCTCCGCCTGATAGACTGTTTACCCCTTGAGAGGATGGACGCACGCACAATTCCCTTCCTGTTCCTCCATCTCTCACGCCCTGCCCTCTGTGCGTTTCTCCCGGTCGAGTGTTCACTGTGAACCGCCATTTGAAAGTCAACCCCTAGTCCGGGAAGATCTTTGATTTCCCACTCCCTTTTCCCAACATTAACAATGAATAACTTCATGTTTGAAACCTGTGTCTCTAACCTCAGTATAATCTCAAGTGTAGTGCCTCTCCAGAGCCAAGTACCACAACACCTTAGGCTAATCAGTAACACGATGCATTAGGGATGGGACGATGCAGTAATCTCACAACTCGATTTGATTCACGATGTGGGGTGCATGATTCAATTCAGCCATGATTCGATGTGATAAAAGTTAGATGATAACAAAGTATGATTGTACAACATTTCCATTATTTATTTATGACTGAACAATAGCATACCATACGTCCCTATATGAATATTATATGAATATTATAGCAATACCACAGGGGATAAAATACCATTAAGTGCAATAAGGTCACTATAACCCCTCTATTGCAAACCACACACACACTATAATCTCCTATAGGGATATTATATGAATATTACAGTGATTTAGTATTTAGAACATAGAATAAATTTAATGTGACAATGTTCTTTTTCCTTGACTTTTCCTAGTTATGCAATGAAAATGTTTGTTAACGTTAATGTAGCATCCATTGCCAGTGTGTGCTGCTTCCCAACAGGAGCTAAGTCCAGCCACTAGTTTTTCAAAGATACTTCCTAGTCCTGGTTTTAGCAGCACGACAGATGGAAACAGAAGCGGTAACCGTTCCCACGAGTCCGGGGTAGAGTGGAACGGCATGAAAAGGCCCCGGTAACTGTTCAGCCTGACCGAAGAAAAGAGCCTTTTGTGGTGGCGTTGAACATGCTGACTGTGAATGTACATGTAGTTTTTGTCTTGTCGACAACTTGTTCAATGTTTTCAATTCTCACAGGAAACCCAAAGTATTGCCATACTGTTGAATTAAACGTAGATGGAGCATCCTCAAATAATTAAGGATAAGTTCTCCATTTTCCTGCAGGCTCTCACTGGGCTACAATAGAAGTCTATTGACCAATCTTAAATGCTTTGGAAAAAATACGATAAATGTGCTTTTCCGAGAAGGGAAGCTCAGGGTGTATTCTTACAGGTCACATTTTTAACGTCCTTTTATGTTTTTATATTGCTAATTATCGTGCTACAATGTATCGTCCCTTCTATATGATGCATCATCTCTCTAAGTTTCATCATAATCGGACCGGTGGTGTCTGAGATATCCCATCCATCCATCCATCCATCCATCCATCTTCAACCGCTTATCCGAAGTCGGGTCACGGAGCTGATATATCCCATTTGAGTTACAAAATGTGACTTTTAATTATAGCAGCCCATTAGACCATATTTTAGCGGACTAGCGGACTAGCGGATTAGCGGACTGGCAAGGAGACGGAGAGTGAAAGAGAACAGAGGACAAAACAAGATGGAAAAACAGGGAGAAAGAGAGTTGTGGTTGTGCCATCCCTTAAAATCACTCTCAATAAATCCACAAACCTTCCTGTAAATGAACCAGTGTAATGGTAAATATTACCATGGCTTTAATAAATCAGTGTGGGGGTAAATATAAGGAGTCATTACCATAGTAATGGAATAACAGTGGTTTGATTAGCATGTTAGTGAGTGTAAATATTGATGGCTTTAAATATGAGGCTGATGGGGCAAAAACAAAATGTGTGTGTGTGAGAGAGAGAGAGAGAGAGAGAGAGAGAGAGAGAGCGAGAGAGCGTGAGCGCTGGATGTAAATATTTACGATTGGAAGTATAAAAAATTAATTCTTAAAGTAATCAACTGTCACAGTGTGTGTGTGTGTGTATGTGAACAAATCAGCGAGTGTAGGTGTATGCGCTTGTGCAAGAACTGTGTTGGTAACATGGCTATATATAGGAATGAAAAAGCACAACATTGTAGTGTGTGTGTGTTGATGTGGAAAAGCCGTTCTAAAAGTGTGACTGCAGTTCTGTTCTCCAACTTTTCTTACTTTGTTTGCCTCTTTGATTGAATTTTGCTGCTACAGTGGATCGTAGTGACTTTGGTCAATTATTATAACAGAACGGTGCAGTGGCTCAACAACAAAGGCCACTCCTGCACCCCAGAGAGAACTGTTTTTGTGGGAACTGCGGGTGCCCTTTAAAAAAAAAGGAATGAAACGAAACATCAATATAATGCCTCTTTCATGGGTATCCCTTTCAGGTTTCAGAGAATGTGATGAAAAAACACAAATATTGACACAAAGTATTCATTTGAAGACATTGTAGGATGGTGATCTTTAGAGCAAAGAGACATTTGCTCAGTTCCGCATTGGATTATATACGTATGCAGATTTATAGTTCTTAACCTTTCAGGCTCACAACCCCTAAAACAGATCATGGCCTTCTACATGAGAGGCGAGAGACGAGTTTGCCATATTTTTCAAAGATCAGATAACAAATATAAGTATAGGTATATCTTTAATATAGAGCGATGATTACTTTTTAAATGATCATATAGCACACTATGAGGGTGCCCTTGGTGTTTTTAGCATGGTTAAGAAGTAAATGCTTAGTAAAAGGGTAACAACACTCAAGTCCTCAACCTGTGCACTTGACCTTTCCACAAAAAAGATTTTACTTGTTTATCTGGGGAAATGTTAGATAACCACTCCCTCTACACTGGCTGTTTCCCTACTATACTTAAAACTGCTATTGTACAGCCTCTCCTGAAAAAGAGCATACTGGACCCCTCAACTCTAAGCAATTACACGCAAATATTTAACTTTCTCAGTAAAATACTTGAGCAGCTGCTTTTGATGCAACTCAATGTTTTCCTAAACAATAATAGTATTTTTGATAATTTGCAGTCTGGTTTCCGTGCTAGGCTGGTGGTTAAGGTCGTAAGTTATATTAGTTAGTCATGCAGTATCTGCCTGTCTGCCTGCCTGTCTGTCTGTCTGTCTGTCTCTCTATCTATCCATCTATCAATCTTCTTGTGTGTCTCCCCTATTCCCCTGTCATTTTAATTTCCCGGTGCTGACTTTGATTTATGGTTAAGGTTACTTACTAGAAAACTGTATAGAAAATCCTTGCTTGCTGATAAAGTAATCAGAATCAAACTGCAGGGTGAGTATGTTGAACGTAGAGTGGGTGTCTTCAGGTAAGGCTGGACCAGACCATTCCTTCAACAGGATCCCACCCTCCGATGGCCCAGATGGACCGTCCCACACTCTCAGGATGTCATGGCCAACCTCAGTGTCAAAGACAATGAAGTGGAGGCTGAGAATAGACAGAAAACACACACGGGCACACAGCGATCAGTTGTTTTTTAATAGTTTTGCCATAGATTCTCACACACACAAGCACAAAACACACACACGCACATTTATGAATGTATTTATGAATATCCCATTGGTTTACACTTTTTAATGATTCCTCCCCAAATTATGTCCCGCCCCAATATCCAGTTTCAACAGGAAATACATCACATTATGAAAACAAGATGCTCTCAATATGTAGTTTCATTGTGACTACAAACTCTTTGTTAGCCAGCAAGCTAACCCTACCTACCGCCACTGCGAAGTCAATTCTGCACTGTTTGGCATATGTGAGAATGTCACATTTATTTGTCATCAAACATTTCTTGGCTAGTTTGCTAAAGCCCAACCAGCTAACTGCAGGGTATCATGATTGTAATAATTACCGAGTACGTAACTGCTTCATAATTACCTGATAGTCTTTCCTGTATCGGCTTCTATAGTCCAGGTACAGTGAAGGTTGTTGTCATATGGAGCAGGGTATCCAGGGGACAGGATACGTCCAGAGACCGCCCCAGTTATATGACCTCCGCACTCCGCTACAGGGACATACACAAACAATTTAATCGTTTTGACTTGATCTATGACTTATGACTTCAGCTGCTATTTTGTCACTTTATTATGGGTAGTGTTGTTGTCATGTGACAAGGAGTACAAATATACCTTACTGCCCAAGTTATCCACATTTAGCTAGACAGATGAAACATAAATAAATACTGTATCAGTACATTTATATAGTATATTTATTTATATCTATATTTATACAACATATCCAGGAAAATATGGCCAGAAACTGCATCAATGAAATTGACTGTTGTGTGAGAGTGACATACTGTACATAAATAATAAATCCACTGCGCTCCATAAATATTCAGGTTGTCACATATTCTTTCTGTTTTCTTATATTATGTTCATGGTGACCCGTTTTACAATATCAAAAGTATTTGAAAAGAATTACATTATATTCAACAACATTCTTATAGAGCAATGACGTGTAGCTATTGCCGCTCCTTCAATATCACCACATTCTTGATATCCAAGTTCTCTTTTCAGCCTTTTTACAATTCAGTGTATCTCTATGAGAAGCGGTGACTTAACTTGGCTCTAAATTACTCTGAGGTGTGAATGTTGGAATAAATGAAAGCAAGTTAGCAAAGGTTTGAATCATTAAATCGACCTTGAATTATCCATGCTTCTGCTACAGTTTCAAAGTTGGTACTTTTGATGGCTGTTTTGGCTATTTAACACACAGCACACCACCTGGCATTTTACCATTATTTTTTGTGTTATTTTCGTGGTGTTTTTGCTTTATTATATAGCATACAGTGGAGAGAGGCGGCAAAGATGGGAGAAAGAGAGAGAGAAAGTTTGAGAATGTTAGTATGTGGTACACACTCTAGCCTGCTGAGCCACCAGATTGCTAATGTTTACAAACCAGTGTGGGTACAGAGCAGACTTTATATCTGTGTCTGTGTTGTGTGTTTGTGTGAGTGAAGAGAGCACCATTAATACAGGGCTGCAATCTAGAATGCCATGACAACCTACTGCTGTCACATTACCTCAGGCAAAACACACACACACAGACATGTAAGCACAAACAGACAAAGACACACAAACACACAGACACGCAGAGAGAAAGGAAGATAATCATATAATCACACACAGAAGCCATAAACATACTTGTACACATGTATTCACTTAAGCAAGCACATGCATGTACTGTATATACAGACAGATAGATAGACAGACAGAGAGACACACTCGCACATATACACACACACTAGGGATGGGACAGTAACCGATGTTACTATATATTGCAGTAAAAAAACAGTTATGACACCTCCACTAATCTTTATTATCATTACATTACATTACGGCATTTAGCTGATGTTCTTATCCAAAGCGACTTACATATCATTATACCGTTGGCGGAGGCAGCCATGCTGGCTGCCAACCTGCTCAATGGGAGCAATTTGGGGTTAGGTGTCTTGCTCAAGGACACCATGAACCTTCAACCTTACGGTTGCTGGGCGGTAACTCTACCTCCTGAGCTGCTGCCTGCCCCTATCATGACCATAACCGCAGCTCTCGTCTGTCATCATTGATGTTTTATATTACCCAAAAGGGGGAGTCCTCTAACACATATATATTCATGTTGCTGACTGTTGCAGCATTTTATAATTTTGTTTTTTAACAAAAGTCAAATGTCTTCTGATCGATATAATCTAAAAGAATAGTAATTGAAGCATATTACAGTACTGTTTATGAAGTATTAATATTGTTAATAATTATCTATATAATATCGTATATCAAGATAATTTTGGTCAAAATAATCATACTTTGACATTTTCATATCGGCACAGGCCTAAAACACATACACTAACCTCTAATCAGTGTTATTTTAGTCCCTGCTGACAAAAAATATAGAAGAGAGTAAGGGCAAATTACTCTGGTCTGCACAGCACAGAGGAAAAACACACACACACAAAGAAGAGGTTAAGTGAGAGTGAGTGAGTAAGTGAGTTAGATAAAGTGCTATTTAGCAAGTCTAGACCACCAACAACTACCATTTACCCAGACAGAAAAAGAAAGAAAGAGAGGCAGGCAGGCAGGCAGGCAGGCAAGCATACATATACAGAGAGACAGACGAGACAACAAGGGACCCACAGAGACAGACATCACTGTGTTTGACTCTGTTTGAGGGAGAGAGAAAGAGAGAGAGAGAGAGAGAGAGAGAGAGAGAGAGAGAGAGAGAGAGAGAGAGAGAGAGAGACAAGATAGAGAGAGGGGAAAGAAAGAAAGAAAGAAAAAAGGAAAGAGAGGGAG
>OMOT01021135.1:0-12467 GCA_900312575.1 Acanthochaenus luetkenii | reverse complement strand
ACTAACACTGCAAGGGTTAGGGGTTAAATTATCTGTGTAGCTCAATGGGTAGAGCAGGTACTGCATTTTAACAGTTGCTGGTGTATTAATCACTGTATTAACACATGGAAAAGTATTGTAAGTACACAACATTACTGTGTGGGTACTTATTCCAAATACATAATGTACTTACAAAACACACCATTCAAATATTTTGAAGTACCTACACCGTAATATTGTATACGTACAATACCTTTCCATAAGTGAATGCACAGGTTAATTCACTGGAGCAAGGCCATGGTAAAGTGTTTCCCAGTTGCTTTGCTTTCTGCTTTTACTTGGTCCGATTTAGGTGTTTTGAGATCCAATCTGCTGCAAAATCCACAACATAATTTCCTCCCTTACATAAGTAAGCAGTAGAGAGGGGAAATGATGGAATATGCAGGTTTTCATTCCAACCAAACACTATTTCACTGATCAGTTCCTCTTCTCTGGTTGAAGGTGTACAAATCAGTGAAATCAGCTGCTGTTCGGTTGCCATGAAAACCTGCAGACTCTCGGTCCTCCATGGCACATGGTTGAGAACTGCTGGGGTTTAAAGACGGTAAGAAGAAAATTCTGATGTTTTGATATTTAGAGAAAATCCTACACAGATTTCCTCTGAACTGTTTGCTCTCATGGTTAGAAGTTGGTTTTTGCCTTACCCACATAACGTTTCTTGCCCATCGCATCAATGTCTGAGGTGGGCTGGGAACTGAACAACGCAGAGTCCTCCCAGTGTTCAAAACGACTGTCTAGAAGAAGAAACACAAGAAGACATGGGCTCAGACAGCATGCATGACAGCTAATGCGTCAGGGCCAGCCATGCTTCCTTGGTCGCCACACTAAACCTTGTGGTAACCAGGGAGCTAGTTAGAGATATTTCTCGTTTTCTTCTGTAGTATGCTGCTTTGCCAAAAAAAAATCACGGCACACATGCATTGATAACTTGTTTAAAATCCATAATCCCCTAGAAGACAAGCTTTTCTGTGATTATGGGTGCTTTGATGCCGGCAGTACGGCGCCTTGTATCTACTGCAACAACGTGGCCCGTCACGGTAAAACAAACGCCCTTCAGTAGAGCTGAACGTAGGGTTCTGGAAGTAAATGATCAGTTAATTTGACCTATAGGGAAGGCTGTTTTAGAGTTCTTCGTTGTAGTTCTGCCGTCGCTACGCCATAGGTTTCTACGGCGGTGCAAGCGTTTATAGTCCTGCGCTGGTGATTCTGCGCGTAGGAAATAATAACAACAGAAGTAGTAGTGTTTGCAATCTCTCAAACTCGTCTAGTCTCTCCTCGATCTGCTCCATGTTGTCTTCACTATCGGCAGACGTTAACCGGATACAGGTAGGAGGAAATACGAAGCGTTAAAGTAGACTCATCATGAGGTATCAGACTGTGAAACGATTCCATCAGTCAAGGTGAAGTTTGAGAGTTCCTTACCACACTACCCACAAGCTTTAGCAAGTTCCCACCAATCGGAGACGTTGCTGTTACCATAGATACGTGACCTGCTCCAAAGTTGTGCATGGTTGGTAGCCAAACCAAAGCTAAGTAACATTCAGTCAGTGAACATCTATCAGTGATTGCTGGTGCTGGGCCATAGTTTTCCCTTTTTTTAGGGATACAAATCAGTAATCACTATTATATTATTATATTATTTTGTATCACTGTTGACAATGAGGGAAAAGGAATTGATGATATCACTCACATCATCATTCCCTCTGTTATGTACACTACAAACGGTCTTAACCCTTGCCTTTTCTTTATTGATTTTTCATACATATCTTTTTTTCAGAATCTATTAATTATGCTTGTGATTCATCTTGTTGCTGGTCGGCTCAGTTCAATTGAGATTTTCTGAAATGTCTAAGGAAAATGAATGTACGTCCTGAAAAAGGGGGTGCACACATTTCAGCTCTGCAGTAAAATCTCAGAGTGTCAATGTTCAAAATCTGAGCTAAGGCTTAAGAAAGAAGAACTAAACCTCTGGAACTAAACAAGCACAGAAACTCTGAAAGCAGACAACATACCGTTGACTGCTGGTGCAGCAGTTGTGGTCAGTTCACGCTCCTGCTTGGCCGGCTTGGCGGTCGCTGGAGGGAAGTTGGGTTTCAGTACTGGCAGCTTGTCCGTCTGCTTCAAGTTGTTCAACTTATCTGGAGGAAACAGCGGTTGATTACAGACAAACACGCAGACAGATAGGTATTTTTATTGATCCATCTCCAAGGGGAACTGGCATTTTCAACACAGCGGCTAAATCAACTTTCAACACTGCCAGGGTTTGGGGTTTGATTCCCATTGAGGCCAACCATGCTAAAAGCACAAGTGATCTTGATACTTTAAGGTGCTTTGGATAGAAACGCCGCCAAAGATAATATATTTTGTTCATAATAATGCTTATTTCCAGAGACACTTGAGACTCCTTACCCATTTCCCCAGGTTTCCCCACCAAGTTTGGTTTCTTGTTGACTGGTATGGATGGGCGAGCAGGGGACACTGTAACATAAAGTACAGTGGTGGTAAACGCAGAGGTTGGTATCTTAACTACCTGTAGAAGAGAGTCTTTTATGATCCACAACCAGCTGTTTTTCCAATCTGATCATCTTTAACCAGCTGCTAGTAGTTTAAGCCAACTCCCTATCTGTGGCTTTGGTCAATCAAGCTCTGGTAATGTCATTACAGATAACCATGAAAGACAAATACAAATTCAAAGACGCTTTCACATATGAAAGGGTCTATTTAATGGAAAACAGTGGAACACTCTTTATACCACCATTAAAATAACGGAAAAGTCCCTTTTGTATTGGTACATCATAGTACACTACAAAAAGGGCTCTGTTGTGAATCAGATTCAGGCATATTATGCATGTAGATGGTTTCTCTCTAAATAAGGCAAAAACGTAAGCTTAAAGAGTTTTGGCACAATTTTCTAGGTAGGCACTCTCTATTGCACAGGGAATTTAAACTTTTTTTTCCTCATAAGATAGAACTTGATACCCAATTCCAAATTCCAAATTCCAAATGACCCTGAAAACATGAACAATCCCATGTAATTCCATGAGGTTTGATGCATTTTCTAAAATCTACCAGACTGAAGTGCAAAACCTGTAGCCAATTACACCGCCCTTCTCATATGAGAGGCCAAATTCTTCACAATCAAGGAATTGATCCTGTTCCAACACTAAATAGAATAAATGCAAACCCAGAACATGAAAGATGATGGAGTCCTGAAACATTTTACATCGTAACATGAAACAATACAGGCACATTCCTCTCAATCAGTAACATGTAAATAGCTATGATGGGTGGAAAGCCGCCAGTTTGCCTGTAGCATTGCTTTTGAGATACGGTTAGTTTAAAATCAAACATACTGGGCAAAAACCTCTGTTGTTTTCTTAATTAAGACGGCTATTATTCAAGAAAGCCATTGCTTTAAAGAGTTGTAGTTGAAATAGACTATTCTAGCTCACATAAAGAAAGTGTTCTGTCATCTATACGTTGAAACATTAGATGTTTTACAATATGCATTTGTACCTTGAAAAAGAGCAACTGTAATAATAATTTACAAAATATGTAATTTGTATAGCGCTTTTATCAGTACTCAAAGACGCTTAACTTTGGAAAATAATCATTCCAAAGAGTGCATGCAGAATAACAACAGTGCACCATATTGATAGCTGATAGTGGAAACTGTACTTAAATTACTCTTGACTGCACAAATACCTTGAAATGAAATAAATATTGGTGTGATTTCTTTTTCACACAAAAGCAATCCTCCAATGAAAAGCAAACAGTGGTTTCCACATTTGGATGAAAAATCGTCGATGCACGCCATGCTGTCTTGGTTGCGTGAGGGTTTTCTAAGGTGTTTTCTAAACAGTCTGAAGCTCATCGTTGTTACTAAGTCAATGCTTGCAATCAAGCAAGAAGCAGAGGCTTAAGCACGTGGACCCTGGACAGGAAAATAGACTAAAATAACTCAAAGGGTCCAATCCAAATGCCAGGTTCGTCACAGGGCAAAGCTAATGAGGAACAGTTTGTTCTTCAAATTTCTGTGGCGAGAAAAAGCGCAAAGCTCGGCATTAGCACACGCCAAACTGAGGTTCTGAAAAGTAAGCTAATGATCAGAGGAGTGCATACTTTCCGAGAGGAAAGTATTTTCCACAGGCTCCACCGAAGCCTTTGGGCCAAGATTTCAGTCTTGATGACCAGTTTTTGGGCCCACTTAAGATTGAACTTTGGACATTTAACAAGGCCACATCATGCAGTCTTGGCGGGAGAGAAACTAAAGCAGCAGTTCTGGGTGCAGACAGGCTAGATTCATGCCGTTACCAACCATAAAACTGCTCTTCAATGGTGGGCCCTGAACGACCGAACACGCCAGGGAATTCTGCTTTCTTATCTTCCAGCAATGAGTTGTTCACTGCAGCAGGAAAAGTACCAGGATTAAGACTGGTATCTGTCTTTAGCAGCCATTTTCTAGCATTTCTGTTTCGACACTGCATAAGCTGCCTAAAAAGTGCCTCGACTCCATGAGCATTCCACTGTATTGCGTTGTCATCTTACAACATTCATGTGCTTTGCTGATGGTCGTATCCTTAAAATTAACGTTGTCTGGTTGAACACTATCTAGACCTTTAACATACAATAGTGGACAGACTAAAAATGGAAAATGGATGACAATGATGGACACCAAAATCCAAAACCTGCTCATGCTCACTGCACAGGACAAACATACACACCATGCACGACGTAAACCCTACGAAAGACTAGATCTTACATGGCTTATCACACTTGTATAATTATATAACACTATAATTACTTGGATGATTACTTAATGAACATATAAAATTGAATGGCAACTGCTGTCGACTCTGACAAATATTGTTAAAAAACAAAAAGTACATACAACAAATTCTATAAACCTGTATGCTCTTTCAGGATCTTCAATTCCTTGGACCAACATAGAGCATAATATAGTTTTTTATATTACTCGTGTAATTATCAAGTAATCTCTACATGGATACTAGACCGAGACAGTAACATAGCAATGCTTCTGTAGCCCAGCATCCAGAGAGCCCAGGGAGGGCTCAGTGAAGGCCTCTGAAACTGCTTCAGTTTCTGCAAGAACAAATGAAACCAGCTACAGCAAAACCCAAACAGCTCAATGCCCCGCCACCACATGGGACACAGTGACATAATCTGCTGCTGTTACTGGACTTATGTAACTACTCAAATCATCAAGATCCACTATGACATTCACTTGATTATTTGAAGTAGCTTTGTTGAAATCTGCAACAGCTGTGAATCTGCGGAAGCTTGACTTGAGACAGCAAACATATTTGACAAATGGTAACATGGATGGACAGACTGATGGGGTGATGAATGGAGGGAGGGAGGGAGGTAGGGATGCATGGATGAATCATAGGACATGAAATTATGAACAAACAAAATGAGAGAACAACACCAACATGAGCTGCAGTGGAGATGAAGACGCTGCAAAAGCGATCGCAGGTTAATGATGAGGGAGAAACACACAAGAGAAATTAGTTCTTTTTACCCAGTCGAGGCCTGGACCATATGGCTGGTTTAGGCAGGGCAACGCCCCTGTGATGTCCGCCATTTACTGTGGGGAGAAGACTGAACGTTAAGAAAGAGAGGAAACTGAACTGAACCCTACAGAAGACCAACCATTTCAGTCTGTTGAGACTTTTTTAAGCACCAAAGATAAATGCAGTTGTTGCACTGCAAAAATATTGATAAATATGTATATATATATTTAATACATATTGACAACATATTTAAGTAATTCAATCAAGTATCAAGTCTTAATCTTTCTTAAAACAATTGATAAGATGGGATGAGATTATTTAACTGGTTTCCAATGCCAATCAATCACTTATTTCAAGAGTTCATCTTGATAGTACTGGAGGGATCCGTCTTATTTCAAGATCCTGTCACTCATTTCAACAAAATTCCTGTCTAAGGGAATTATCTCACCCCACTGGCCGATTTATTTCACTTTTTTAAAGAACATTACGATTTTAAGACTCAATATTGAATGACTTGTTAAGAATCATATTTTTGCAGTGTGACAAGGAGTGTTAATGTCAAACATTACTTTGAAAAAAAAAAACGTTTGTTTCCTTTGAAATTAAACGATCTTGAGTGGTAGAGCAAATAATTCAAGACACAACCAGGATAGAGAAATGTCAACACCAAACCAATCCAAAAGCCCAATGTCAGCAGCTTAACTCGATGGTGCACGTGTGATAAACACACATGACCAATCATAAACTGAAAACTGACAAGGTCTGTCAAAGCATGACCAATCCACATGGTGTGATGTGAAACCAGGCATCCCAGAGCAAAACCCCCCACTGCAAATATGATATCTATGCTAAAAATGTGGGGGTTGGATCAACTTCAGCGGAGTGGTTACACAAAAGAGGGCAGGAAAACTTTCCAACCAACCAAAATGGAGATTATGTTTGAGAAGAGGCAAGGAGGTATAGGGAGGGTAGGGGTGAACTGTTCCATTACCCCCTAGTATCCCGGAGGTCAGGGATGAGTTACGGGTTCTAGAGGAAGTGTAGGGCTGTCTTAAGCCATTAGAGAAGGGAAAGAGGGGATTTCTCGACGTAGACTTTGTCGATCTGTCAACCGTAGCAGGGCCGTAGGGCCGAAGAGGTTTCGATGGGGCAAGATTTCTTTTGCTGCCTTGACCTAGAAGATCAAAAACAATTGCAGGGCCTTTGTTACAATTAGTATCTCATCTTTATCTCAGTTGGTGTAACGCTGATCGCTGTGCCAGTCAGGCAAGCTTGAAGCCATGGGCAGCAGCCCTGAGCAGTGATGTTAGTGATGGAGAATAAAATCAACATGACTTATCTTAAAGCTAGTGTCTTGTATTTTCACTTGTTTCTATTCCAAGCACACAGGAATATGTCAAATAACATTGTTTAATTTTAATTAGAATTAATGGAATACAACTATGAAATGTACTTAATGATATTATTATACAGCTTTTTAAGCGCTCACAATCTTGGGAAATAACAGTCATATAAGCCAGGGATGAGATTTGGTAGCGTAACCAACCATGACTGTAAGATTGTGTGCAACATGCAGACATTGGAGGCCACGTTGGATGAAATGTTTAGAGGCGCAACAAAGGGCATCCCACTCCACTGCTGGAGTAGCCATTCCTGTGGACAAAAAGAACTGGCCTTTAACTTGGATAGCAACTGGAAGTTGGGGAACAAGATAGTGATTGCAGACATGGAGGTCGCACAGTACGGCAGACACAGACAGAGAAAGCAACACCAGCTTTGATCGCAAGACACAGGAAGCATGGCCATTCCTTTGATGAGGTCATCATTACCCCAGTTGTTATTATTTTTGGCCCTCTCATTGGCCAAAGCAGATCTCAGCAGCAATGATCCGTCCTGTGATTTGCTGAAAGCTGTGTGGGAAAGAGAATGATTAACACTAGAAAGGCCAGCGGATTTTGAGGTCTAAGAGGCTGGCAAGCTGTCAACTGAAGGGGGCATATATAATTACAACTTCTACCTCCTTCATTCTGAAAATGTTGTACAGGGAGAAGGTCTCGGAGAAGTAATGGAGGGACATTTTGAAAGTTGAGATATTTCAAATATAAAATTACAAATAGGAGTCAATTGACAGCAGCTTGGCCTTTTAAAGAGCGACTACACCCCATACCTAAATCTGCATATAACCTGACCTCTGCAGGTGAAAAGCTGGGTACTGAACTGGTCATCTCCTATTGGCTGCTGTTGTGCCAGGTGATGTCACTACCTGTTGTACTCTGTGGAAGGTGACATCACCTGGCACCGCAGCAGCCAAAAGTTCAGTACCCTGCTTTTCACCTCTAGAGGTCAGGCTACATACAGATTTAGGCATGAGTTTAGTCGCTCTTTAAGTGTTAACTTTTTGCAGATGACACTGTTATTTTTGTGGAGGTCCTAAAGAAAGTCCATTAGAGATAAACACACAGTAACAGATCCCACTCAGCATCAAGAGGCTCTTTTTGAAACTTGTTTCTGACAGTCTTAATATTTTACTGTATTTCATCTCAGCAGATGCTTTTCGGTGCAGTCAAAACAGACATTGTATAACCACAAACTGCAATTTTCCATGTAACCAAACTCCAATCTTCCAAACACCGCCATTATGTTACAATCTGCGAAAAAGGAAGAAAAAAAAGAGAAGGGAAAATACACAATGAAAGTTGGAAGTTGGAAATTACCAGCTGGGTTATGAGGCTTCTCTGTTGCACTAGTGGGCACCCTGGGCTGAGTCTGCCCCTGAAGCGAGTCACCGTTTGAGGGTAACTTAGGGAGAGGGGAGGCTGTGGTGCTGGTGGTAGGGGCTTTGGTGGGCAGGAGTTGGGGGATGGCAGGAAGAGGATCCCCTGGTTGGTTGGTGTCATTTCTAAAACTGTTTCCTTTGTCTAGGGTGAGAGGAGAGAGGTACTATGATCATGGGGACTGGATCATCTTAAATGGTCTGATTTAATGAGCTATGTACTGTTTTGAGTTGACATTGGTAATCAGTGGATTTAGGTCTATTTAG
This sequence comes from Acanthochaenus luetkenii, assembly GCA_900312575.1. NCBI lineage: Eukaryota > Metazoa > Chordata > Actinopteri > Beryciformes > Stephanoberycidae > Acanthochaenus > Acanthochaenus luetkenii. The sequence continues at coordinate 3,854 of OMOT01021135.1, read as the reverse complement.
CAAGCAAGCAGACATGAATTTCAGTTCATCCCATCATCACCAACAATGATGGAGAAATGAGAGTCACCAGATACATGTCTGAAAGTTCAAAACTTTTCATTCAAATGAGATTCTCAAATTGGCAACTAAATGTCAAAAGGATTATGTTTTGGTCCCATAATCTTGTACCTCATAGAAATACAGAAAAGTCCAGAAGACATTGTACTTGTGAAGAAACAGACAGAGAGGACAGAGTTTGGGTGAGATGGGGATTTTGCAGAACGACTTGTGATGCCTTTCCCTGGCGGGAAATCCAACCACGTCTGCGTCTGTACTGGCTAGCATGCAGTCCTGTCATGCAGACTGATCAAACCCAGCATGGCAATGACTTAATGGGACGACCACACTAATAACTAAACACAGGGATAGATGGAGAGGCGGACAGAGGGATGGATGGATGAGTGGATAGAAGAATGCAGGCCTGTAGAAATGAATAAATAAATTAGATGGAATAATATCGGCCTAACTGAAATCTAGCTACTAGTGGAGTTCAATACTGGAAAAGGCACAACTACAAAATAATCTGTCTCCCAATAAGGTTTACGTGTATAGCTCTCATCAATTAAAACATATTTTGAGTTTATTTTCTCTCTTTTCTTCGTCTTCTTATTTTTTTTACATTTTATATTTCAATTCTATTTTGTAGTTGTTTTTAGTTCTAAGTCAAGACTGTAATTTTAGTTCCTTCTGAGTAGAGGCCTCATATAGGCCCCTGCGGGTCTCTTGTCTCTACTCTGCACTTTCTTTTGCATTGCATATTCTAATTTCTATATTTCAGTTTTTTAGTATGTGCTAAATAAAATCAATCAAGTAATGTTTACTGGGATAAATAATCCCTTCCTTTTATTCTTCCTTTCATTTTTTTATGCCTGAGATTAGATAAGACCAGTTTGGCTATATGAAATCTATTCTCTGTGTCCTCCTGTAACTTGTTAAACTGTGGGTTACATATTATTTTCACATCAAAAGGTAGCTCTACTCATATATGGGATATTTCCCAGTATTTGGTTGAAAATATATCTTGGCTGTCTCAGACCAGACACAAATCTTCGTTGCCTCTGAGGAAATGAAGAATATTGATGTTGAGTGAAAAATAGATTAAATGGATAAACTGACAGCGACAGCGATAGGGTGATGCATGGTGACAGGGTGATGAACAGTAAGCATATTTACTCTCACATTGCCTAAGGCCTCGGCAGAGTGGCGGCATGGTTCATACGGAGAAATGAGCTGCGGCTGCTTTCGGGGGGTTAAATAAACTTACTCGTAGCATGTGACCTCCAGTGCGATCATCTCCACACCTCTCATCGACCTTCTAACTCTCAGAGGGCTTGAGGCATGCCAGCATGCAGCCAATCACATCCGCTGCACTTCCCAGACCCCGCCCCTCCCAGCTGCATAACCGGGCTCAGCCAAGCAGGCGATGACTGACTGAATAAAGCAGTATGATTTTTAAAACAAATAAAAGAGATGAGCATCTCTCGGTTACCCAGTGACAACTGAGGCCATTGTGGCTCAGTGGAGCCGGGCAGAGGTATAGTTTCCTGGTGGCTCTCGGGCGGCGCTGTGGGAAATAATGTAGGGTTTCATAAGAGAGTAAAGGAAATGTACCAAAATAAGTGATAATAGTACATTTTAACAATATGGGTTTTAGGTGAAGTAGGTAGTTGGGTTCGACCGATATGGGTTTTTGAAGGCTGATACCGAAGCTAGTAGCTGTTAGTTTGTGCCGATATTCAATATTTAAAAATGTGACAATTTTCATCCCAAAACATTCCAAGTATTCTTTCTCTCCCCTGAAGCTGTTGATATTCACTAGCCATGGGCAGGGAGAAACCTCCATCATATCGGTGGTGCACGACATTGACCGGCCAAAATCTGTTTATTTATAAAACGCCAATAGCAGCAAACCAATATATCGGTCTAACCCTGGTAGGTAGCTCTGGAAATACGTACAAGGTTAAAATGTCTCTGCAACCCTGAGTGAAAAGAAAAGGAATTGTGTCTGTGTAAAGGAAGGAGCAGATAATCACCGAAAGACGTTCTCGGCGCTCCGGGGAAACCTGGGTTTTTTAGCAGGAGAGAGAGTCTAGAATGGGTCCGGTTGTGGAGAGCTGCGAACGTAAAGGAGTCGATTACAGAGAAGAAACCCACAGTGGTGATTCAACATCAAAACAAATTACACAACCTTTTTATTTTGGGGGGGAATTCAGAGCTTTAAAATGATATATTACATAAAACAGGTAAATCAAGCAGTATGAATTATTGTATCAAATTATCCATTAGTGCATTTAGAGTTTTCTGATATACAAGGGATTTTCTGTAAAGTTTAAAAAAAAGCTTGGTTTCATAGTATATGGTAATATTTTCTTTCGCTTATTTTATTTTACGGAGTACGTCTTTGATGTATTACTATATAATATATTACTGGGCAGATCAATCAACTTTGTTGAATTGAACTGACGTGAACTGAACAGAACATGAATATGGTATGGTTAAAATGTAAAATACATTCCGGCTCAACTGCTGAAATAAATGAACATTTATCTGAGAGGAACTGATTTGGATTCATGGATTTGATTTGAATTGTACTGAACAAATGAAAATAAATGAAATGGTATGAAGGCCACAATATACACAACCCAGCGATCATTTAATGTGGCCACGATAAAAAGATGAAACACATTTCTTTTAAAATCATGACCTTTGTCTTAAATCTTGACAGCATTTATCGAAAACATTTTGGAACGAAAGCGCGGTTTTGGAATATTTAGGAAAACCCCTTCTGCAGACTGATCGGTGTTACAGCTCTTTATAACTGGTTAGAACACGCAGACCTTTTATTTTCCTTTTTATTATCTTCATCTCTGAAAACAGATGGAAGTGGATTACACACTATGGTGCAGCACATACTCACTGTACATACCTACACAGAATGTAAATACATTCTTAACATAAGGTTAGGCAGAAATAATGATCGTGCAACACCACGCGCTGCCTGAACAAGTACAATAACACTCTGCAGTCGTGGCGGTGAAAATCACAAGTTCACAACAACAACAAAAAACATAATCTTACCAAGCCGAGGTGGAAACAGAGAGTGGGGTCCATTAGGTTTCTGAAAAACATAAAATGTTGATTGTACAGTATATATGAAGAGCTCATTTCTAAAACACTATGACCATTTTGAACTGATGGTCATCATTCAATATCTTTGAAATCTAGACTCATGTTTCTCTCAACAGGATCAGTCTGTAAGTGTCTCATTTAGTCAAACACAAACTTTTATTCCCTGCTATTACAATTTATTTGTGTACAATTTCTGCCATCAATGATTTTATAGGAGTAGGAGTCACTATTTTCAAATAGTGTTAATTAGATTTTGGAGCGAAACTCTTAATATGTAGCACAGTCCGTCTATATGTAGACTGATGTTTTGAAGCTGCAATGAAAAAAATACAAAATGTCTATCCAGACCTTTTAATAATTCAGTAATGCATTAGAATATGTAATAACTTTGTCATGTGTCATTCAGGAGCTGCACAATACAAAAGCCAGAGCTTCATTCTGACTTGTTTTAACTGTGTGAGTGCTGCTCATGGTGATTCATGGTGACGCTGATAGATCGGGCTCTGTAACCTTGACCTTTAACCCTGAGAACACACACATCAAGTCAGTTCCTTGTAAATACATGAGCTGAGAACCTGGAACATGCACGCACGCACGCACACACACACACACACACACACACACACACACACCAACGCCCTCTCTACAACCACATCTGACTGGCAACAGCTGCTGCGCACACACTC
>OMOT01021120.1:17768-28163 GCA_900312575.1 Acanthochaenus luetkenii | reverse complement strand
CCCCTGTACCGCCTCATGCCCAGCCTAATGGTCCTGCCACCACACAGTCAGCTGCCCATGAGGACAAGGCTCTACAGCTGGAGGAAGAGCTTCGGCTAGAAGAGGAGAAGATGTTGGAGAGGGAGGCTAGGACGCCCCTTGCCCATCCAGAGGAGAACTTCCCAGTGGAAGAGAAGGAGCAGCGCATTGAAGAGAGACAACCGATGAGTCCTGTAGAGGAAAAAGAGATGCTGCCTGAGAGGTAGGAATAAATGAATAGAATGTTGAAAGGGAAGGAAATTAATTAACTAAATCAACAATAAAAAATATACTGAAAATTAAACAAAGAATACTTTTCCATGCTGTTTTATCCCATGCATCGTGACTGTAGCCCCTCATACACCCTGACCAGGGGCCACCCATGCTAGAAATGTATGCACTTAAGGCACTTTTGGAAAAAATAAATAAAAATGTTTTCTCCTTGTAGCCCTGCAGTAATAGAGGAGCCCAAAGAGCCAGTGGATCCAGCAGTCAGAGCCAAGGAGAACTGGCTAAGGCTCTACAACAAGGTCCTAGACCAGCTTCAGGAGGTAAGAGCGGCCTCATCCCAGATCCAACTCTGGCTTGAACACTCACCCTCAGTCCAAATTCCAGTCCTGTCTTCCAAAACAGCCCAATCCAAGTCCCAGACCGGTAGGAATTCAACAGATTGTAAAAGTGTTTCACCAAGTCTTTGAAATATGTATGTGAAGTGCATTATTTATATGCAAAGATGGGGTATATATGTTCTGGAGTTCTATTTTGATAGTGCATTTCGCTAGACACTGTAGTGCAGACTTCATGTGTTTCATATTCTTGAATCGATTTTTAGGTTTTCTTGAAAATACTGAGCACTTTACAGACAGCAAACTTTTATCACCACAGAACTGCTTGATTTAGTCGTGCACATTTAGTTTTGCTTGATCAAATTTCACTTGCACATTTGATTCACATATTATTTTGCTATTCATTTCCTTTGAATTCAGTTTTGCAGAGGATTAATCACTTGCTTCAATGTTTATGTTAATGTAGGGCACATTGCGTTTTTCTACACTTGGTTTCCCTTCCTTTGTCATTTTTATTTGTTTGAGCCGACCCACTTTGTTTTCTTTCCAGTTTCATGTCATTGCCATAGTGACACTCACATGCACTTTGCTCGGCCATGATTGGAGCAGGCTGACAGGTAGGTACAGAAAGAAGGAACTGTTGGCCAATGATATTACATGCAGCAGATGTCTTGTTGGACTCCTCACTGTCTGAAAACAAGCACCTCCATGCTCATTCATCTTCACTATAATTTGACCTTTTCTGTGTTATCTTGCAAGAGCTGTCATCCAGTATGATTCTCAGCCACACAATTTCTAATTTTCTAAACAGTATACTTGAATTAAAACATTTAGTTGTTTGCATAGTTGGTTGCACAGTTGCTCGACCGGTTTATGCTTTCCACAGCAGCATCAATAAGGATTAAATTGATGGAATAACTGGTTTCCGTTTTGTTCAGAATCATGTTTGCCTATGAATCACCTACCTTTGTAGATTTATTGTAACCCTAGCTTTAAGTCCCAGCAGCAGGGCCGTGCAGAGAGGTGCTCAAAATGTAAAAAAGGAACATGTATCAAAATGTTAGAACACCAACTATAGTGTAACGTCACCAGCCAAATGATATAATTAGCAACCAATATTCAGAGAATGTAACACAGAATCTTACAACAATATCCGCATCATATTATATGATTACGCCGTAGAATAGTTTTGGATTTATCCAATTATCCAATTATTATTTGAAGATTATTGCAAACTGCTCTCAAGCTGCTAGAGGACATGATTAGTTGGTGTACCTAGACATTGCTTACAGCTCCAGCAGAAACTGACAAGAAACAGCAGATCAGAATGCATTGCTGCTGTGCATAGAGCAGTCCCAGATAAGCTGGGTAAGGCTGGAAATGTATAAGGCTGTACAGTTATACAGAGAGAGAGAGACAGTAGTAGTAATATGGTATATAATGACTATGGGTACAGTATTGTGGAATAGTGTGAAATAGTGTGAAAAACAGCCACACATGCAATGTTAACTGTATGATGTTCAATAGATACAGAACAGAACACACACACACACACGCTGGTTGGAAATGAATTGAACTCACCATCACACATTATATTTCACTCTAAAAGCAACTTGCATGGCTAATTAACAATTTCTTATGGCACGTCTAACTAACATTAGAGGTATATAATGTTATAGCTGATATGATACGACGCGCTACAAAGGGTGATAGCTAATATGTGGGCTAACATTAGGTAATGTTTGGATGAATGCTAGTTAGCTAACCTAAGCACATGACATTGTCGAGATTAACATTACTAAGAAGAACACTGTAATTTTCAAGCATTGTTTTATTTTCATGTAGTTGTGGACAGCTAGAAAACAAAGTATTTCTTTGTTGCAAAATATGATAGTGAGCATTCTTAATCTTTGTTGCTAAAATATTACTTATGGAAAACAATAACTTTCTTACCTTAACGTTAGTGTAGTGTTGCTGATGCTGACTTCTGTTGCTGCTTGAAATCAACTGACGGACGGGCAAATGATAAGCGACAGGTTCGGTTTGCACTTAATTACTATTGGCTAATTGGCCCGTCATTCCAAGAGGGAGGGAGACGCGTCGCGCAACCTAACAGAAGACCACGCACCTCACCCTTGAGTCAGACAGGCATTCAAATATTTATTTTGATTTATAATATTATCAATTGTTACAATTATTCTTGATAAGGGCCATGGGCCATGGTCATCTTGGCCATCAAGGGGCACATGGGCAAGTGCTTGGGCACCCAAAGCCCCCCCCCCGCACATGAATTCCCAGCAGTATAAAATGTTTTTCGAGCAATAACAGACCCAGGTTGTTATTGACCAACACATGGATGGGATGGGGTTTTAGATGTGGGAGAGCCTGATAAAGACATCTTTATAAACAATTAACTTTGAGACCAATGGATGTCTCCTCTCTTCGTATGAAGGCTAGAGATAGGTATGGGACCAAACATAAGATGGTTTGTTACGTTTTTAGTAGTCGTTTCAAAGTTTTCTTCCCTCCACCCTTCTTTTTATCTCAGGCTCGAGGAGAGACTTCCAACTCACTATGGTTTGGTAAAGGGGGGTGAGTTTCTGCTTTCAATTCCTCAAGGAATGAACTCTCTCTTACATGATACAGTTATTACATAAAGTATATTGCCCAAGCCATGCTCAGCAAATAACAACTATACACATGTTGGCATAGGTGATAGAGATAAAGTCTTCTAATATTTCTAGAATTATCTCAAGAATACATGGCTCCAGAAATTATGTACAAATTATCCTTAAATCATCATGAAAACCTGTAATTGCTGCCATATAATGAATATGCCCTCCTTTAGTGTAGGAATCCTGCATACTGTTTTATTCTGATCCACAGTGAGTATTGAGCGGTAGTGGGCTGCACTGAGTTAACTGGCAGGTCATTTGTAGATGAGGCAGACCTCAAAGTGGAACTTTGCATACTGAAGAACTGCTATGGTAGCCAAATACAAACCTGGCAATTATACTCAGGTGTAGAGTGTTCTACTTACTGTAGAACACCAAGACAGGGGAATGTGTGTAATTAAACTCCTTAAAGTCCTTGGGAAAGGTCATTTCTGTGAAGGTTTTTTACAGGTATTTTGTGACTGTAGCATTAGAAACTTTTTATTTTTATTTTTATGAATGAGGGAATCACATATGCCCTATAGTAAGTAAAACTTGACCTTAAGCTTAAGATTGACAATGATAGAATCACTTAACCAATGGAAAATTCAATTGTTTACAAATGTTTTTTACTTTTGCTATTCAGAATGGGAGGTGCACTCTACAGTATTGACAGCATGCCTGACCTTCGCAAGAGAAAAGCCATCCCTCTAGTCAGAGATCTGGTGAGACACACACATGCTTGTGTGCTACACAAACACACACACACACACACACGTACACACACACACACACACACACACACACCTTGTTCTGCTCATTCTCAGGAATTCCTAAAATGTCAATTTCCGTTTTCTTCCACTTTTTTCTCCCTCTCTTCTCCTTTTTCATTTTATCACTGCCTGGCCACATAAGGCTATGGTAAGTACTTGTTTAAAACAAATTTTAACTCTTAACACTTATGTTCACATTCAAACATAAACATGTCCCCTTGCCCTCTTGTTCCTAGTCTCTGGTGCAGAACTCTCGTAAGGCTGGAATCACCTCTGCCATGGCATCCACCACTCTCGGCAATGAGGAGCTGGTGGGTTTCCTCTCTTCACATTTTTTTTTTACAGTTCAGGCCAGATTCTGCAAACCACTAAGTTGTATTGGTATCAAACTTACATTTCTCCATTCATGTCCTTTGCAGAAGAGCCATGTTTATAAAAAGACCCTGCAGGCTCTGATTTACCCCATCTCCTCCACCACGCCACACAACTTTGAGGTGTGGACAGCCACGACCCCTACCTATTGCTATGAATGTGAGGGGCTGCTGTGGGGCATCGCCCGCCAGGGTATGCGCTGTTCTGAGTGCGGTGTCAAATGCCACGATAAGTGCCAGGACCTGCTCAATGCTGACTGTCTGCAGAGTAAGGATGACTGATGCTTTGATAGCTAGATGCACGCACGCATGCGCATGCGCACACACACACATATACAGATACAAAAGCACCCACTGTTAAACATCTTCTTTTACTTAGAGAGATACACACACCCAATCACCCACACAAACTCAAAGCTATTTTAGCTCCTCCTCTGTATCCTTCTGCTCGATTGACATCCCATTATTCTTGTTCTCTATCCACTCTCGCGTTCTCCTCCCTATTCCTTTCCAATTTATCTCCTGAGTAATGTGCTGTCATCCCCCTGCCTCTTTCCTCTCTCACTTGTAAACATAGGCTTTGCATCCATACCGCTTTCTCTAATTCAGCTCCACAAGGGGTGACTTATCCAATTCCCGTACAGATTTTGGAGTCAATCCATGCAATGCATTATTCATCTGTCTCCTGCCTACAAAGAGTCTTGTAGGATGTGGGTACCTAAAACTTCCGTCTGTCTTTTACACTCCCACTACCTAGTTTTCCTGACCAGATCAGGCTAAGTGGTTACAGTTTCCGCCCTGATATTGGGCGGTTTGGGGTTTGATCCCTGGCCAAGAAATGTCAAAGACTTTCAAAATGGGATCTGATGCTATCTCTACTTGACAAAAGAGATGGATTGCAGGGAACAGGAGATAAGCTACTGGCCTATGATCCATCTTGGCTTGAATAAAGTTCACTCACTATTATGTATGCTTCCTACATCCCTCTCTGTCCTCTCATTGCTTTCCGGCCCTCTCTTCCCCCTCCTGTCTCATCAGGGGCCGCAGAGAAGAGTTCCAAGCATGGGGCGGAGGACCGAACCCAGAACATCATCATGGTTCTGAAGGACCGTATGAAGATCCGAGAGAGGAACAAGCCAGAGATCTTTGAGCTGATCCAGGAAGTGTTTGCCCTTGACAAATCAACACACGCAACACACATGAAACAGATCAAGCAGAGCGTGCTTGATGGGACCTCCAAATGGTCAGCAAAGATCAGCATCACTGGTGAGGCAGACACTGGGATTGAGATTTATACTGTGCACACGGATAACATAGTTGTCCATTAAATAGATCGCTTGTTAGACGGCTCTCATGGTCTTTGTTTTAATGTCTCTCCCTGGCTCATCCTCAGTGGTGTGTGCCCAGGGCCTGCAGGCCAAAGACAAAACAGGCTCGAGTGACCCATATGTCACTGTCCAAGTGGGGAAGACAAAGAAGAGGACCAAGACAATCTATGGCAACCTCAACCCCATCTGGGAAGAGAACTTCCACTTGTGAGTACAGCGAGGGGCTCGTCTGTAACACACCACAACTGTTTGAATTTCAACAGCTGATATTTCATTTCATTTTATATCAGTGTAACAGTATAGTTCTCTGCAGCATGACTATTTTAGTAGCATGTGCTCTAAAATAATTCATTTGATCTATTTTTAGAAATCATGCGCCTACATTTCCTTCAATGCACCTACATTTTTCACCACAGAGCCATGCAGTAGTCATTCTCTTTTTTCTCTTTTCACCCACCACCAAGGTATATTCTGCTGTACCTCAGTTGTTCACTTCTTGTGTTTGCCAACAAGTTTCTCTCTGTGTCTTATCTAGTGAATGCCACAACTCCTCCGACCGTATCAAGGTGCGCGTGTGGGATGAGGATGATGACATCAAGTCTCGTGTGAAACAGAGGTTCAAACGGGAGAGCGATGACTTCCTGGGTCAAACCATCATTGAAGTCCGCACACTCAGCGGGGAGATGGATGTGTGGTACAACCTGGGTGAGTTTTTGAGAGAAGAGGGATTGGAGAATTAGAGGCAAAAGAAGGACGCAGCAGCCACTCGGAGATAACAAAACAAGAGGCAGATCATTATTGTCCTTGTCTCTTGAAGATAGAACAGATTCCAGCAAACTACAACGGTGTGTCTATCTTTCTTTCTTCTGACAGACAAGCGAACAGATAAGTCTGCTGTGTCGGGGGCCATCCGGATGCACATAAGTGTGGAGATCAAAGGAGAGGAGACGGTGGCTCCCTACCATGTTCAGTACACCTGTCTACATGAGGTCAGTCCCGTAAGCTACCTGCTGGTACTTGGACATATCTCGATATACACACACATGCTTACCCTGTCCTTTCTCTATGTTCAGCACCTGTTCCAGTACACTACAGAGGAGCAAAATGGCGGCATAATAAAGATCCCAGATGCCAAAGGGGACGACGCATGGAAGGTGTATTTTGAGGAGACGGCTCAGGAGATAGTGGATGAGTTCGCCATGCGTTATGGAGTAGAGTCCATTTACCAGGCTATGACGTCAGTGCCTTAAGCATTGTTCTGATTATTGGTCTTAAGAAGTTATACAGGAGAGATCAAATACAGTTAGAGACATAGGCCTTGTTCTAAATTGCTTCAGCTGCTTAACAAATCAAACAGTAACCATAATACAACATGCAGGATAATGATTTTATATATGTTATTCATTTATTAATACAGAGCTACTAAAAGCAAGTAAATGTAATGAATGTCCTTTTTTGCCACTCCCACACAACAGCCACTTTGCCTGCTTATCATCGAAGTACATGTGCCCAGGAGTGCCAGCAGTGATGAGTACCCTGCTGGCCAACATCAATGCCTACTACGCCCACACCACCCAGTCCTCCAACAATGTTTCTGCCTCAGACAGATTTGCCGCATCCAACTTTGGCGTGAGTTAATACAAAATATTGAGTAATATTGATTCCCTCTTCCATAGGTCTATGTGACTATTTAAATGAGAGTCATTCCTTTATATTAGATATACTATTGTAGAGATGTTTCAGAGCAGCTATTTCAATGGGTGATATCTGTTTCAGGATTGTGTCATTGTCTCTGAAAAACTTCAGAAATGTATTGCACTTCAAAAGCCAGTATTCCCCCAGGGGCTCAGGTGTAGCACATGACACCTTTAATTGAAAGTTATGATAATGTGACCCAACCTACGTCTCCAAAGGTACAACCAGATAAACCAAGTCAGATCCGGCCCTGGGTTTGCTTAGTCAAATGGTAACCAATAATCAGTCATGGTGTGTTTCTGAGAGGTTACGTGTTTCAAAAAAATAATTGTCCTGTGCAGAAGGAGAGGTTTGTGAAACTGCTGGATCAGCTGCACAACTCCCTGAGGATCGACCTGTCCATGTACCGGGTACTGACAACTTTACTTCTCTCTGTCATAAAGAATGCTGAACATTTTTATTTGAAATGAAGTACCATTATATTTGTCTTATTGTTTTTGTTGAACCACCCCATTTGTATGTGCTATTTCTGGATGTACGTGTATGGGAATATCTGTTCTTTGTTTTGGGATTGATAGCGATGTGGCGTTCCTCTTGTCGTGCTCACTACTAATAATTACTACCTTAGTTGATGACTGAGCGAACGTGGTTTGAGTTAAAGTGAACATTACATTACATTACATTACAGCATTTAGCAGACGCTTTTATCCAAAGCGACTTACACATTACATTACACAGTTTGTACAGTTTATAATCCTTCTGTTTTTGTGTATGTGCTTTCAGAATAATTTCCCAGCCAGTAGTCCTGAAAGGCTACAGGACCTCAAGTCTACTGTGGACCTCCTGACCAGCATCACTTTCTTCAGGATGAAGGTAAGAATTAAAGAAAGATCCCCTTTATTTCTTTTTTTGGTCGTATTAGCACTTTACTCCCATATGAACATGGTAGAACTTTCCAGTACTTTCCAGAAAGTAGCCTAAGGCACAAACCTAGAATCAGCTTAACATTACCCTATCCAAACTATTTTCACATGCACGACTGTGTGTGTGTTAGTGTATGTTTGTGTATTCTGTGCAGCTCAGTGGGTACAGTTTAGGGTTAAATTCCCACTGGGATAACCTATGCTGAAACTGTGTGTCTGACAACATTGTGAGGCACTTTGGATTAAACCATATGTTGTGTTACGTTTGTGTTCAGGTCCAGGAGCTACAGAGTCCCCCCAGGGCCAGCCAGGTGGTGAAGGACTGTGTAAAAGCCTGTCTCAACTCCACCTATGAGTACATCTTCAACAACTGCCACGATCTCTACAACCGGGAATACCAGACAGACCCTGTAAGTCTGAGTGTGTTTGTGTGTAGCACAATGTGTGTGGGCATGTACAGATGTAGCCATTGCAGAAGTCCTGGTTTTCACTGCATGCTTACTGTGATAACACTGCACTTTTGCTGTACCCACAAGAGGAAATGTTTGGAAAATTCAAATTTTGTTCTCAAAGTCATTAAGTACTTGTAATTAAACAGGAACAGGTTTTTTGGATCAATAAAATACTAATGTTATACTTAGTGTAGAACAAGCTTGGAGACTTATGTGACAGCTACAACTGTTCCCATGCATGAATATTTGTTAGGTGTGTGACCATAACCCCTCTCTCTCCCCAGTCAAAGGCAGTCCCTCCAGATGAGCAGGGTCCCAGCATCAAGAACCTGGACTTCTGGTCCAAACTCATCACCCTCATTGTCTCCATCATAGAGGAGGACAAGAACTCCTACACTCCTTGCCTCAACCAGTGAGTCTACTCCCACCCATACTAGTGGTCTCTCTCGTCGTGTTTATCATGCAGTGACACTGTTGGAAATTTCGAGGCCAGCTGAGGAGAAGCTATGGAGTTACTGGGCAACAGCTGTACTTATTATTGAAGGAAATACTGCAAAATAATAGAATAGGAGGGAAATCTCAATATATTAAGGAGAGAAATAGAGAACTAGGCCAGACACAGTGTATAGCCTTTCTCTGTCTTTTCAAGGTAGGCCACAGTGTGTTTCCCATGGGTTCTTAAGATAAAAGGAAAGAAGGTGTACATAGAAGATAACAAGTGTGGCTAATATGTTATTGCATCAGGTTGGGAAATCTGTTTGTGATAAGCTTGTTTGATATTGTAGTGGGCCACCACAAATGCATCTGAATGTCAAACACTGCAAAACAAAGCAATGCATTGTACACAATAGCTTTTAGTGTTATATTGCTGTGTATTTTCTCAGTATGTGTACTGGCAGTAGGCTTTTGACTATGAATGTGTGTATGCAAATCTGTGTTCCCCCTATAACTGTAGTATTGGTGGTTGAGGGTACTTAAAACTGTTAATTGGATACTTACTTATGAGAACAAATTATACAATCAAATTCTACTTGAAAATAGGGATAGATAGTGTCTAGGTAATTTCACATTTTCTCTGTGGCAATCTTCTTACTGTGGTGGCCACCACTGCTGAACAAATATAGAGGAAACCTGGTGGAGAGAAGGTTTTTTATAAAATCGTACCTGAGCTATCATGTTAAATAATACATACTGTGCTGCCCCTCATAGGTTTCCCCAGGAATTGAATGTGGGCAAGATCAGTGCTGAGGTCATGTGGAATATGTTTGCACAAGATATGAAATATGCCATGGAGGGTAAGTCTGTGTGTGTGCGCTCATGCTTGTGGGAGGGCTGGGATGGCGGGTCACAGGGCTGGAGATGATGCAAAGAGTGAGGGGATAGGAGCCATTCATTTGTGTCACAGACAATATTTTTTATGTAGGCTATGAGTGAGAGAGAGAGAGAGAGAGAGAGAGAGAGAGAGAGAGAGAGAGAGAGAGAGAGAGAGAGAGATTGCTTTGGCAATGTAAACGTCTGTTTCCCATGCCAATAAAGCCTTTTTGAATTGTATTGAATTGAGAGAGAGAGAGAGGTAGAGAGAGAGACAGACAGAGAGAGAGAGAGAGGTAGAGAG
>OMOT01021120.1:0-15283 GCA_900312575.1 Acanthochaenus luetkenii | reverse complement strand
AGAAAGGAGAAGAAGAAGAAGAAGAGGGAGAGAGAAGAGAGAGGAAGGAGAGAGAGAGAGAGAGAGAGAGAGAGAGAGAGAGAGAGAGAGTGAGAGTGTATCTGTGAATGATTTTGCTCTTTCTACCCTCAGCCATGTATCATTATCAATAACATCCAGCAGCTCAGAGTTCAGTTGGAGAAGATGTTTGAGGCCATGGGAGGCAAAGACGTAAGTCTAACTTACATCCCATCATTCCATGTACTGTATATATTGAATGATATTATGTTGATATGCTATATCTGTGTTGTGATAATACTAATATGACGTGGCCCTTACACTCATCACATATTATCCTCTTTCAGCTGAATGTGGAGGCTAGTGACTTCCTCAAGGAGCTGCAGAACAAACTCAATAACGTCATGGACGACCTCAGCCGCACCTTTGCTGTCAGGTGTGTGTGTGTACGAGTGTGGCGCTGTATTTGTTGAGGTGTCTTCTTCTCCTGCCTGGAGCTAAGAGATACTGTAACCAGCATCACCGACTGATATCAAGGTCTGTGTTCGTGTTGCGATGTAGTTTCCAGCCCCAGATCGAGGACAACGTGAGGCAGATGGGGGACATCCTGGCCCAGGTCAAAGGTCAGACTGTCCCGACCAATGGCAGTGTGGTCCAGGAGGCTGACAACGTCCTTCAACCCATCATGGACTTCCTGGACAGCAAGTGAGATACATACTGTGTATACATAGATAAGCAAACACTCACAAATTCATACACACATCATAAATAAATGCACATATATTAGAGCGTCGCCCTTAAGTTTGTTGAGAGGCCGTGTTTTTGTATTTCAGCCTGTCACTGTTTGCTAAGATCTGCGAGAAGACGGTTCTGAAGAGAGTGCTGAAGGAGCTGTGGAAACTGGTGATGAACACCATGGAGAAGACTGTTGTGCTTCCAACGCTTACTGACCAGACGGTAGGTAACACACAAAGACACGTTCTGCCCTGTCTACACAGTCTCACTCTGTTTCTGAATTTCAGTGCCTTTCAACGCAATGTTCTGTAGTGATTGTACATTGACCTTTCTATCTCGCCATTACTCCATTCTTTCTCCCTTCCCTCCTTCCTTAGGTTATTGTAAGTATTTGCGTGTGTATGTGGGTTGTGTGTGTGTGTGTGTTCCTGTGTATGTACAGCCTCTGTACAGATGAACAAACACTGCTATGCCAACTGTAACAGTCCACTGTCTCCTGACCTTCACAGAATAAAAGGACCCTTACCACTTCCCTCTGTAGCTTATGTCACTGTAATATTCTCCCTTCTCCTCTTTCCGTAGATATCAACCCTGTCTGGGTGCGTCAAAACCTGATGTAGATGTTAGCATGGTGCACAAGAGACTGCACTCATACCTGCCCACGAGCCCCTGCAATACTAAAGCACCTAAAGCTTCTTCTCTCCCCCTTACTAACATTTTTTGTCGTAAATGGCATTCTCTCTAAAAATGTAACTTGTTTATACTAAAACATTGCTGCAAAAGATTTGTATGCAGTGCTTATGCTCGTCTGCATTATGGGAGGAGATATACGAGTTCTTTCACAGCCTTCCCTTTCACTTTCAAGGTTAATCTCTTTTATAGAAGAAGCTGTCCTCCCTCTGAACTGAACTACCCAAACTCACTTCTCACACACTGCAAATCCTCAACTTCTTCCTCGCCTGTATATCTCTCAACATCACTTGGTGAAACACCACTCTTTAAGATCCCAATACTAATTTGCGCGTGCATTCTAAATGTTTGGCTGATGGTCGCGTTGCGGGTGATTTACTAAGAATGATTGCGTAAATGACAACAGGTGCAAACAGCAGTATTTAAATAAGGGTTTTGCGTGTTTAATGGTTTGCACCATAGAGAGTTTGGACGGGCAACACAACTGCAAGCGCAAAATGAAATTTTAGCCTATATAATTAGGATTAGAAGGTTAAAATAGGCTACAATAAATGTTAGAGCTGTAATAGACTGTTTTGTGACTGCAGTAATGTGATTTTGCATTACAATTAGAAATGATTGAGACAGAATATTTCGTTGGGTAATAATATATTTGGATTTTTTTATGTGATTTCATTCATCTTTTTTCAATAAATGTTGATTTATTTATGCATGCAGGGCATCTGCACCTTCCCTTGAAATGTATTAAATAAAGACGCAATCTCCGTCAACTAAATTGCATTCAGGTTTGATAGATCACAGTGTGCTGCATTCATCTATTTACATTTTCTCCTCCCAGTATTGTGCAAAATAGCGTGTAAGCGGCCATCTTGCATATTTATTAGGGCAAAAGTACTAACTGGATAAGGCGTGTTACTTTGCACATTTGAAAGACGCAGTCCTCATTGCATGCTGTTAGTAGATCAGTTTGTAAATTTATTTGCACACGTTTTTACACACGCAAACCTTTAGTAGATCCGGCCCTTTTGTCCCCTTTTCTACATGCCATCCTCACTTGCCTCTCTATCTCTCCTCGACAGGGCACTCAGATGATCTTCAATGCTGCTAAGGAGTTGGGCCAGCTTTCCAAGCTCAAGGTAATGAATATGGAAGGTGGCAACAGTGCGTCAAGAGCACTTAACAAATCAAATGTAACAAAAATGTCTATCATTTGAAGATAACTGTTGAGCTGCGGTATACGCTAACTCCTTTGTCTATTTGTTTGTCTGTGTTGTCTGTCCTGCAGGAGCACATGGGGCGAGAGGAGGCCAAAGCTCTGACTCCTAAACAATGTGCAGTAATAGAGCTGGCTCTGGACACTATTAAGGTACAGTGTGTTACACATACACAACAGTTGGCGGTGACGTTTAGCCCTAAGTGTTCTTGATTCCAATATTCTGGAAATACAGTGAGTGCCATAATTATTTGTTTAGATTTGAGGGTATGTTCAGCCATATTGGTTGAAAAGTTAAATCTGCGCTAGGCAACTTTACACGTTGGCGGCTCCAAATGGCAGCAAGAGGTGACTGATCAATTTCAACTTCAATATCCAGAAATCATGTTACGAGATGTCAGTAAACTGCACACAGCTCATGTTTACCAGCCTGGACGGTCTGTGATCTATACCAAAAGAAACTAAAAGGACGAGAAAGGCAAAGATCTTACATTGGCAAGTCCAGCGTTCTCTGGACGGAGCGCTCGCTCACTGCTGTTAGAAGACAGTTTTATATTTTGCTCTTAAGTTTTGATTCATCACTTCCTGTGGGTGAAGAATTGTCCATACCTGACTCCTGAACTGCATTTGGGCAAATAGGGTGAATCCACAGGGTCTCAAGTAAGGAAGGATGGGACGCCCCTTTCTATTGCGGCCCCACTTTGTGATTTCGGCTGACAAGATGGGTGTATTTCTATATGAGAATCTTGCCTGTGCAGCTTGAACAAACTACAGACCTTTTTGTACATGTTCCCCTTATTTATACAAAAGTATATGGATAAAATAATAAAAAATAATGCTAAATGAAGTAGTTTTTTGTCCATAATTCTGAATGTGCAATGATGTAGCCCATGGACATCACCAGACACTTTATATTTTATAGTCTCAGTGTGCACACTGTATTAGGATTCAGCTTTGACTATGCTTAAGTAAATTTTACTATGGGCTAGTATGCTGTACATGTTTTGTATAAATTAGTGCAAGTTTAGAAGGGTCTAAGTTATCATGCCTCTACTACAGAACTATTTCCCATAGATCTCAATGTGTCTCTCTCCTTCTGTCTGTCTTTCTGCCTCTCTGCTTTGCTACCCACCTTACCTCCTTGTTATGTCCTATCTGTTACGCAGCAATACTTCCATGCCGGCGGTGTGGGCCTGAAGAAAACGTTCCTGGAGAAAAGTCCAGACCTGCAGTCTCTGCGTTATGCCCTGTCTCTCTACACCCAGGCCACAGACAAGCTCATCAGGAAGTTTGTCCTGTCACAGAATGCTCAGGGTATGACATCAGAGGACAGCCTGACCATAAACAGTGCACACACAGTCACACAGGGGACTGAAACAATTTCACACAAAATTGCATTTTAAAAAATTGCCTCTCAAAGAGCTCCATTACTTGTCCTTACTGTTATTACAGCTTATGGAATTCAATGTAATGGCTTGCTTACAATGTTGAGACAAAATGTTTCATGCTTCACTGACTTACACTAGCAATACCAGCAACTGCTAACAGCAGGCTGGTGGAAATATCTCAGAAACAAAAACACACTAGTGAAAATTCAACAGCATAGGCTTCTAAAAATGAACTGAACTTTAAATACCAAAAATATATTTAAATACCTTGCTCAATGACACCTTGGCAGTAATTATTGAGGGAGGGAATAGTGCTACCCACTCACTCCCCCTATACAGTTTTTCAGCCAGTCCAGGTATTGAAGCCACTTGCCATGTCCGCTTCTCTAATGCTCAACCATATACACCCCACCTCGCCCCATAACCATTTCAGTTCTGAGTATTATTTTCCACATGTTGTGATAATCAACCTTGTGATCTTCCTATGTTTATCTTTTCCTGTCTCTCCGCAACAGTCCATGGAGGAAAAGGGATCAGGTACACGCCAAATGAAGACACGCCACCAGAGAAAGGTAAATGTCGGCAGTGTTGCGTATCATTTGCATGTCAACCAGAGCAATCTACAGTGGATAAGACCTGTTTGCGCTAATTTTTATCAGCTGACTAGGAAGGAGTGTGACTTATGCATAGGATCCGGTGTGGCAGAGCTGGTAATATATTTGGCCTAGACACAGCAAGGAGATGTCAAGGCAGACCAGGTCTGAGCGTGACTGAGCGTCTGAGCGTGACACCCCACTTCACAATAGAGCTGAGGGGATGGAATGTTAATAGGAATATGCATAATGCTGTGGCAGGACATCGAGGTGATGGTGGGATGTGCAAGACAAGTTAAATAAGGGGAAGCGAGGTAAACATGTTCTTTATGTTGAGGTCAGAAAATTAGAAATTCAAGTTGTCTTCTCTGGCGAATGGGAACAGAGGCATGAGGATGGAAGTAGGTCAGCTGATGAAATAGCGCTCTGGTTCAGAAACTGTTGCAATTTTGATTCTCTCCATTTCATCCCCCTCTTCTTATTGATTCAGTGTAAATGGAGTGTCAAAGAAGATAAACTCTGTGTGTATGTGTGTGTTTTTGTGAGTTTTTGTTTGTTTAAATTTAGTTCTCAACCTGCTGATGCTTCCCTCGTCTTCAAGTCATATATCACAGTTGTGCTGCTTTGCTCTTACATTTGTGGATTCCATAGACACATACATCAGTTACCCTGACATAGAAATAAACCTAGGCACACACACACACACTTTTATATGCATTATGTCAACCTATGCGCCAACCAACCAATATATTGAGTGTTTATTTGCAGCATCTGGAGTGGATGCAGTTGGAGAGGTGGTCATGCACGTGGACATCTTACCACAACCCAACGGAGAACACAAGATCAATATCAAAGGTTAGAGCGAATAAGAGCGAGGAGGTTGGGAGGAATTTAGATTAAAGCAGTGCAGACTGTTTTGATGTTTTCTGTCATTCTTCTTCCCCTCCTTTCTTCCCCTCCTTTGTTCCTTTCTTCCATGCTTCCTTCCATTGCCCCTTTCAGTGGCGGCTGCTAATGACCTGAAGTGGAAGGCGCAGGGTTTCCGTCCCTTTGTGGAAGTCTACATCATCGGCCCCCACCTCAGCGACAAGAAGAGGAAATTTGCCACCAAGTCCAAGAACAACAGCTGGTCACCCAAGTTCAATGAGAGCTTCCAGTAGTGAGTATCTACTGTAGCAACTAATTGAAGACGATCGTCTTTGACTCATGTCTGTTGACATTTGTCTGGGTTGACTGTGTTAGTTCAGTTTGTTGCTCTGCAACAGATTGCCCGACCATATTTAAAGCAGCTCGTGGGGATTCCCTTTTGGGTTGGGCTTGTTATTTTAATTGGTTAGAGCCGTGCGAGCAAGAACACCATTAGGGATTTTCTTTTATATACAGTGAAACATTATTCACCTATAATCGAGACCAAAACAAACAACCAAACAGGAATAATTGTTAAAAATACAGTATATAACAATTGGAAAACTGTTGAAATTCCCTTGTTGAGACAGAAATTGGGAGCCCTTCAATTTCAAACTTGCATCCAAACAGTCTTTTGTAATATCTGTGCATGCATGACTATATGCTCGGTTGCCCCCATATTTCAGCCATTTGAAAATGTTGCTAGTTCAAACAACTATGTACCAATGGATTAAGATTTGCAAGGTTCAAGTGTATACTGCCTGACTTAGACGTGCCGGAGATGTTGGATGTGCTTGCATTCTTGAGTCATTGGTTTGATGAGGCATACAGATGTGAAGTAAAACATGGATATGACCCCCCCACCTGTCTTGTTTCCAGCTCCCTGGGCACGGAGGTTGGTCCAGAGAGCTATGAACTGCAGGTGTGTGTAAAGGACTACTGCTTTGCCAGGGAGGATCGCACTGTGGGCATGGCCATACTGCAGGTGAAGGACATGGCCAACAAGGGCAGTGTTACCTGCTGGCTTCCTCTGGGCAAGCGCATCCACATGGATGAGACGGGCCTGACGGTGCTGCGCATCCTTTCTCAGCGCAACAACGACGACGTGGCAAAAGAGTTCGTCAAGCTCAAGTCAGACCAGCGCTCAGCTGAGGAGGGTCGCAGCTGAGGGAGCGGGAGGGAGCGAGGACACTCGTGCACAAACACACAAGAGACATGACAGACATAGTAGTATGCACACATACATATATATTAGGACTCACAGTTACATAGATAGACAACCATGTGCAATACACAAGCACACACATCAAAACGCTATGTTGTACATATATAACTGCATACATTATGCAACATTAGCATTGCAATATTCTCAAATGCAAACATAGAGAAATATGTTTATAAGCATTCATATTTAATTTTGAATATCCAGACAGCTCCCCTACGCAAAACACTTCTTGGCTTAGTGTTTGCCACACATTAGCAAGCACTTGTCAATCACTCACTCAAGCTTTCCTATAACATATCACACCTTTTATATGCTGTACATTTCAAACCTAGATGTGATATAATGAAAAACAGAACAACAACAAACCATGTTAATAGTTTGAGAAAGACCACTTTGCACTTTGGCTTCTCTGTCTCTTCAGGAGAGCAGTCCTTGCCTAGCTATGCTGTATCTGTATGTCTATCTGTCTGCTTTCCTGCCTGCCAGTGCGTCGCTCTTTCTCTCCGTCGCTCTTTCTCTCCCCTGTCGTTTGCTCCGCTTAGTCTTTCCATGGTGTGATGTGTTGTGTAAGTTGGAGTTCAGGCACAGATCTAAGATCAGCTTCCTCTCCCCAAATCCAAACAGAAAAATCACAACACTGACCTTAGATCAGTGTCTAGGGGCAACATCACCCTGTGTCTGTCCTGTAGTGTACTACTTCCTGCATGTTGACCCCCAGGAACACTGTGATCCACTTGCTGTTACCATGGCAACAGATGTACAGACTCCCTCCTCCCATACAAATGGGTGCATCCAATAGACTTATACCTGTCTGAGCATGGCGCATATAACCCAGGTACAATAAGGTTTTATAATGATGACCTAACCCTCACTACCATGGGCAAAACACACAGACAATGGAATAATGTCGAGTTTGATATATGATATATTGATAGTGAAATGACAGGCAAATGCTATGGCCATAATGTATATAAATACTTTGGTGGAATTATTGTTTTGTTTTTTAACTCAACTGTCTTGCTTCACATCACTACAAAGGAGCAATACCCCAGTGTCTAACACGTCAAGGCATCTTCCTTGTATGTTCCCCTAGAGTGCACATTTACTCAAAAAAGGGCTACCGGATCAGTAGACTGGGGGGTCAGTTTACGCTCTAGTAAATGCTGTCCATGGTTATGTAGGCAAATCGGCCGCAAAGATTTGCCCATGTTCCCCTTTACCTGCTTTACCTGTCAGAAAGGCCATAAAAAACACAGTCCCACTGCAGACATGCTATGATTCAGAAAGCCTTCAATGAGTTACTGCATGACACAATGACATTTTGGAGGAACTTCAACGTCAGTGACAAAAGCCGGTGGATTCTCTACCTTCCCCTCAACATCCGTCTTCGAGACTGCATCTGTGCCGAGCCCGTGTAACCACCGGGCCACGTGGAGTCTAAGGACGTTCGTCAACAAGCAATGCTGACAACTAACCAAATGACAGCTCTCTGGAACACATGTGTCGTCCTTCTGAATGGCTGCACACTCCATTTGTATGTTCACTGAACCTCTCTTGGTTTTTATGAAGAACAAACCCTCTGTGAACACTGCTGTGTCTTTTGTCATTGTGTGTGTTGGTGTTCGTGCGAGTGGGTGTGTGTGTATGTCAGTGTGTGTGTGTGTGTGTAGATGCTGATGATCATACCTGCAAAATGGGCTCTGAGATTGTGAGCAATATGTTGTACTGACATACCCAAATGTATGCGCTGCCTAGACACAAGTACCAACTGCAATATCCAGATCCAAGGGATGGGAACTTATGATTCCTTTTTCTTTTTTGTTTGCTTTTATGGACTCATACAATTCCCATTCCCATAGAACGCGGTTATGCTTGTTCTCTGGGCATATTTTGGATAAGGGAGAAGGAAAGTGTTTTGTCCTTGAATTACTGTTTGCCTTGAGAAGGACCAGAACTTGTGTTTCTCAAAGAGCGAAGCCATCCAAGTCACCGCCAAGCATTTATGGTATTCTGGCATCTTGGTTTCAGATTTGTGAGCAAACACTCACAAACATTGTCCTAGCTTGTGTCGTCGTCTGTCCCAGATGCCAATGACGGGTGTAGCATAACACTTCCAGTGCAGTGTTACGTGGTGAAAATGGCTTTGAAAAAACGCTGTATGAGTTTGTGCTGTTGCTCTGCGGAGCAACATTGTGAGACAATACCATGCAGTGATGGAGGAGGCCGAGCTTAAACACTGCTGACCTGTCACATGTTGTACCCATGTCTTCACTGGACACTGTTGAATCCTACCAAATACAAGTCTTCTGGGTGTTACTTCTCCTCAACACAGCCTTCTCTCTAGGATCACATCAAAGGGTTAGTTCAATCCAAAACCACGACTTACTTGATGAGACCGACTCATTTTCTTTTCTTTTATTTAGGCCTCCAAATTTTGCCTGACACATAAATAAATGGTTTATAATCATGCTTGCCTTTTGGTTGAACTATCCCTTTAACTGGAAGTGAATTTGTAAATGCTGGCTTGTTTTGTTCTTTGGCAAACTGTCCTGAGTGCCACTGATTTGAGAATATACCGTTTAACAACCTGCAGTTTAGTTCCTTACTTTCTCGTAACACACTACAATCACGTCATCGTCATGTGTTGTACGACAAAACTTGACATGTCAAGTTGTAGCTGAAAAAGCAATCATGTATGTACGCATACAAACACCACTGCACACATAGTACTGGTCACATACACACACCAATCTATGCTCAAGCACAAAAGGGCACATGTAAGATGGCACACACACACATGCATGCATGCTGACACATCTCTATGGAGACCAATGATGCCCACCCTGTGAATAGAATCAACTACAATTGCATGATGGGAAACTTTATTGTGCCAGCACGCGTCTCTTTGATGTTACTTGCCAACATTTGTTTTTATTTCCAGAGCTATGTACTGATAACTCATCACATGTTCTATTCTCAAAAGGCTTGTGAATACATCATCTGTAACCAATATGAATATGAATGTGAACACAGAATTCGCATGAGAGAATTATTTTCTACTGAGGATGTTTCTAATTTGTTTCTTATCATTACTGATAGTTCTTTGATGAAGATGAAGTGGAATGCAGCCCGGTTGTGATCTGCTTCCTATTAAAAGGACATTTGTGTCACAATCTATCCGTCTACTTTATCGTTCTTCCCTCTGGCCACGGTGTCTGAGAACTGGGATTCGTCTCTGTACCGCCCAGTGGAAATGAATTCCATTAAGATCTCCTTTCCTGCGACTTTTCTTGTTTTAGATAAATGTTAATACTGAATATGAATGCATAAGCAGGGCGGGCTCTATGGTGACATTTATTCCAAAGAGCACCTGTGCTCAAAAACAAAGGTTGATGAATTAGCATGATCTGTGAAAATACTTGATAACCCCCACACTTCTTTGAATCTCAATAATTGTACCCATGTGCTCCTCAATTTCTTAGGTACACTGGCATGAATTTGAAGTATTATGAAGTATCCTTAGATGCATATGCTATTAAAATGGCAGCACTCTAAAACTCTGATATGATTGTATTGCATGTTTTATTAAAGGTAGTGTACAAATCTACATTTTTTGAATATTCATTGTTTTATTGAAGAATCGTAAAACCCAGTGTTTAATAACATTACAAATACACAGTCTCAAAATACATGTAAAAGGCATGTTTATTTGTCCACTGTCCATTCTCAAATAGCTCAGTATCTTCAAAGTAACAAGTCACTGCGTAAACAAAGATGGAAATTCAGACGTGTTTCAACCAGAGGACGCCAGGGTGTTCACACCGCCCTTCAACCAGAGGACCCGGGTTCAAGCCCCCCACTTCGGCAGGCATTCAACCTGCTTGCTCGAGGGTCTTTGAGGTCTCTGACCTGGCTGTGGAGCGGGGATCAACAGAGGATCACACATTAACGGCAGGTGAACCAGGTATTTTAGAAGATTCTCCCCTCAGTCCAGATTGGAGAAAAATAACAAGAATCAACTTAAACCGGGCAAAATTAAATACAACTTTGACTGAGATTTTGTTAAAACATTTGTATAAATGTTGTAAAGATTATGATGATCAAACGGTTAGAGGGATTGCTCATCTATTTTTCTTGTTCTGGCTGAAACCCGTATCCCAGTGGGAGGAGAGGGGAACCCAAGCCTGGAGAACATGTTTGCTGCACTTTTGTGTGTATAGGTATGAGGGGGGTATCCTAGCTATGAGAACATAACTACTGAAAATATTTAATATTTGCAGCCAATCTGAACTCTGGTCAACCAATTGCCATAAAGAGCTACCCACTTAAATCTGGAAAAACTTCTTACAAATAGTTCACTTTTCAACATGCATATCTAATAGTACATTATCTATATTCATTGTGTAACCTGTGGCTCTGCTGCAGACATGCCTATACTGCCACTAAGTGGCAATAAGATGCAACTCTTGCAATCTATCACACTTGCCACAAATAAAGACACACACACACGTGAGTTATTTTACAGTAAAAAAATGAAACCAAAAACAAGACTTTATTAAAGAAGCATAAAAAATAAAACTCTTGATACATTTCTCATAACCGTCAAGTCAGCTCAAATTATACGATTATACAATTTTTCCAGCTCACGGTTAAAAGGTCCATAAACTTTCAAATAAAATATATTTCAATTTTAAAATTTCTTCAATAATTTTCTCATTTTGTTATAAATTGCCTATATGTTGTACACAGGAAATAAGGAAAATAAAAAATGGAAAACAAAAATACATTTGAAGTAATAAAAAGGGTCACATTATTGTCTGGGATATTTAGGTAAGCAAATAAATTGTAAAAAATAAAATGTGTAAAAAGATTTTTTTTTTTCATCTTAAAAATTATTAGCTAATGCCAGGTGGCTTGAAGACATGCAGATGGTTAACTTACAAATAATGATACATGTTCTTTAAAAACTACACTTATCTTCAATTAAGTCATTATACCTTTTGAAAACAAGATCCCAATGATTGTATTCAGGGTATATACATACAGGTCGGGCCTGAAACCTAGTTTGCTGACGTTTACATTTTGGTTCTGCATACAATGAGAATTAAAGCAAAATAGGAGAGCAGAGGCTTGGGGGGTGTCTCCCCTAACTGGCGCAGCTCTCTTCGCATCCCCCTCTAATCACAAAAAAGGTCAGAGGTCACTGGCTAGCATGCCTCGGGAAACCCTGTTTTCAAACCTTTAGGAAGGGAATGGGGGAGGGGATATGTTTGGCTATAAGAAAAAAATAAGTTTAAAAAAATCATTAGTCAATCTGAGAAAACTTGTACCTTTTAACAATTAAGCTACTGTACATTACCCTAACACTCCCATTGGCCAGAGATATCCTGGCGCAACACCAGAATTTACAAATTCAACACATTTTATTTCTTGAACAATTCAACTTGGACAGTTCTCAGGAGGGCTAAAGATTGGCCTCAACAGACTCACACAACAGTATCATCAATCTGTTCATTTCAACACATTCACACCCCTGCGTCTATTCGGAGTCTGCAGAAGTAGAGAGAAAATGCAACATTTGACATCAGGCCTCAGGAGGGAGGAGGCCAGTTTCAACAGAACAGTCCCACATGAGGGCAACAAGAATGAGGACAGGGTTGCCAGTTCTATAGTGCACTGGAGAAGTCAGTCTGGGGACTAAATGCTCCTGCACTACCATACGCAACTAGCAGGGTTGTTCGTCGATGTGTTTCAGTAGGGAGTTGCACCAAAGCACCATAGGCCAGTCTTCAGAAAGACTACTAGTTCAGCTCCTAGGCATATTTCCCTCCACGTGTGGACAGACGTGTCAGTGCACTGCTGTGCTCAACCAGGACAGTGGGTTATTAGATTCCTATGTGGAGCTGCTGCCCTCGTCACCAAAGTAGCAAATCAACAGTCAGGCATCTGGAGAAGCGTACAGCGAATAAGATCATTATACTGGCTGGAGCACCATAGCACAGCAGCAACTGCCCATTAGGTTTTCAACTCTGTAGCTATGACAATCATCGACTTATGTAGATGTACCCTTCTTTCCCCGATATCAGAAACCCACAACCATTTCGGATCTGTGACTACATCCAGGGAGGAGGATACACTGAATGCATTGGCCTATACTATATTCACATGATTCGGATGTGATTCGAGGACCGCGTGACTGTGCAGGGATAGACCAATTAGGAAAAACAAAACAAGCAAAACATTCTGCAGCTGCTGGGATTTGAACACAAGTGTGTCTGGAAGCCCTGGATGACCTAGCTACTAGCTGCCATAAAGGATAAGTTGATTATTCGTTGTACTGTGTGAGCCTGAAAATGTAATGTGTGCAGCCATAGGAAGCCCTTAAGCATTAGTTCTGTCATTTTAATTATGTTGTCATGGCTTGTCTCATTCTATGAGCTGATTCCATGTATATTCAAACGGGCTACTACTAACAGCAACCATATATCTCCAAAACCCACTACGTCCACACCATACGTATAAACACTACAGGAGGCAGTTACTGCCAACTCACATTGAATTAAAAAACACAAAACAGGATGCAACCGCCTCATGAGGAGTTACTTAGTTATGCCATGAAACACAGGACAAATCTCAAATAACTATCCATATAGTGCACTATATTTGGCCGAGTACAGCTCTATATGGGGAATAACAGGGTGTCATTTGAGAGAGTGCCATACAGCTTTGCTGTGAAAGTGGGGGTGGAAGACCAAAACGTACTTAAGAAACAAAAACCGTAAGAGCCGTTTCATTTTCTTTTCTTTTTTTTGTCCTTTAAAAAAAGATTTTTTTAGAGGGGCTGGGAGTTGCAGTGCATGAAGAAACGTCTCAATTCGGCCCTTATTACAGTTTTATGTGGAAGGGGCAGCCATCTCTCCTAAACTAAGACCCCTAAGACATTCACATGTGTGACATCAGAAAAGCCCTATCTTATCCTATAGTTCAAAATACGTCAGTTAGCCACACAATTGACAGCTAAGAGTCCAAGCTATTAGAAAACACTAAATAACACAATCTAACTGTAACAGATAGAGGACCTGAGGGGACTGGGGCAGATGATCGGTGGGTCGCTTCCGTAGACTCCGAGGGTAAAGGAGAGGGGGAGCGAGACAAAAACAGACCTTCACGTGTTGATGACACATATGATGCCAATGTGAAAACATGGCTGGTATCATTCAAATCTACCACAAAACACACACGAGAGATGTAAATGGATTGTCAGGCAGCCCGAGCGTACAGAGAAACTGACCTCAGACACATTCCTTCAATATCATTAATGTTACGTTTCTCGAGTTAAAGGATAATTCATGCGAGTCACAGGGCCAACCACATTTGAAATGTGGGGCAGATTCATCCAAATTTAGTGTACACAAAAAAATCTATTTAAGGTACTTTTATTAAGAATTAAGAGACATGTTGCGTTTGCTCCCATTAATCCCATTCACTCAGCATTAGCAGAGGCTGAATTTTGGCAATGTTTGTGTGGCGACGAGAAACTGGAATTATCCGGGTGCATCGGTCTGCTAGGTGCCCGACTACATGCCAACCTTTAAACAAGTTCCAAGCTTACAGAAAAATAGCAACCACACGGCTTAATGTTACAAACAACAGCGTGGGTGAGAGCACAGGAGAAAGCAAGGGACTGTTTAGCATTTGTTTGCATCCTGTCAAGAACATTAAAATAGAGAGTAGAAAAGTGCAGGCCTCGTTGACAGCTTCATCGAAAAATATCTGTTAAGTACAAAAGTGTCAAAAGGAAAGGCTGTGAGAGAAAGCAGGCAGAGATCTGAAGAAGCCAGAATGAAGAAACGTAGACACAGACCAGCCGCCTGAACTGTGCAGACTGGTCCAGGTCAAAATGAAGGCCTGAAGAGAGATAAGACACTGGTTTCCTTCCACAAGTTCCCACCGTGAGACTGTCTGAGCCCCACCCGTCTGCAGACCAGTTTCACTTAACCTCACTCAGAAAATAAGTCATTATTATTATTAATCTTGACATAGTTATCAGCAATAAATCAACATCCATATAGTATCATCATCTCTATTAATGCAATTATTGTGGTCCATCATGTGTGTGTGAAGGTCATTAGTGTGACCCCCCTCCCCCACGCTCCCACCCAGGGCATTAGGAGAAGATGCGAATGCACTGTGTGGTGGGGGTGTGGCAGACGGGGCACTCTGGCTCGGCTGACTGGCAGATTTGCCCAGCACACTCCATGCAGAACAGGTTGTGGCCACAAGGCACCAGGGCTGCTGTCACCTCACTCTCAAAACACACAAAGCAGTCCCTGTTGATACCAGGGCTAACGCCGACCAAACCCGCAACCCCGGGGCCACCTTTCAGCCGGCCCAACATGCCAGAACTCAGGCCCACTCCGCTGCTGCCTCCTTCGGAGTCAGTGGGCGAGCCCCCGGGCAGGGAGGAGGCTGAACAGGAGGAGTATCCGGTGGATGACCCACCAGAGCTGGAGCTGGAAGCTCCGGAGAAGGAGCC
>OMOT01021117.1:0-10284 GCA_900312575.1 Acanthochaenus luetkenii | reverse complement strand
TGGCTGCCTCTGCCAACCGTATGATATATAAGTCGCTTTGGATAAAAGCGCCTGCTAAATGCTATAATGTCATTCAAACACCCTGAGAGCAACATAGTCAGGTTAGAAAAAAGCATCACAATTTCATCCGCTTTATCCAAAGCGACTTACATACATTACAGCATTTAGCAGACGCTTTTATTCAAAGCAACTTACATGTCATACCGTTGGCGGAGGCAGCCATGCAAGGTACCAACCTGCTCAACGGGAGCAATTTGGGGTTAGGTGTCTTGCTCAAGGACGCTACGGCAGATTTTTTCCCGGGAGGAGCTGGACTCAAACCGCCGACCTTGCAGTTGCGGTGGCGGGAACTCTACCTCCTGAGCTACTGCCGCCCATCACATCATGCACCACACTACACACAAACACATATATTTGCATGTCTTTTTTGACTGTGGGAGGAAACCGGAGCACCCGGAGGAAACCCACGCGAACACGGGGAGAACATGCAAACTCCACACAGAAAGGGCCAGGCGAGATTTGAACCCAGGACCTTCTTGCTGTGAGGCGACAGTGCTAACCACTGCGCCACCGTGCCGCCAATCACGGGTTTGAGTCTGTTCTTTGTTTTTTTGCTTTGACAGAGAGTTGTTCATGTTGACAAATGCTGGTTAGACTATAGTCAATTGTGTCACTTGTATAACATACTGTATGTGCATTTTAAATTTAAGTGTAAAATTGGGTGTACCCCTTTAAATGTATCCAACATTTTACTTGCTCTCAGGAGTTTAAACCTTTCATACCTAGCAAAATGGACTCTCTACCATGCCTTTTTGTAGTTTCTCCTTTGTTTTTGTCCCCAGTAGGGGAAACACTGTGTTGCCCAATGCCTATCAATGTAACTGGGTCATTTTTTGTGCTCATGCTGTAAGAGGTTGACATTTCGATGCCAGCATTTCCCCCCACTGGCATTAGAATGGGGCATGTAACCTGATCTTCTATTTAATAAGGATCTGTGATGTGTGTGGATGTTGAGTTGAGTTGGCAGCTGCCTATCTGACTTCCATTGCCTCTAACATACCAGGCAGAAGTCTCTGTTGTGGCAGCATAATGCCCTGAAAGTGACTCCTTGCATTTGAACTTACCTTCACCCTTCAGGTGGCCGTGTGTCTCTTGCTTTTTTCAAGCAATATTTCAGATATTTGTTTTTTATTATTATATTCATTTATTTTGTAAACTTTTGCTGTAAATAGCAGATGGGCAGAATGCCCAAAATGTCTTCTTGGCCTCTTATGTGATATATTGCTTTACAAATGAGCATTCATTGTTTGTGAAATGACATACATGCTCTTATATTCTTTACTTCAGTACTTGAAGGCAAGAGGAAAAGAACTTCCCATTCTGCAGACTCTTCCCTCAATTCCCATGAGTCGTCCTCTCAGTCCTCGGAATCTGAAAGGGAATCTGTTGAAAAGCGCAGACATCACAAGCACAAGAGACATGCTAAGAGTAAACGGTCCAAAAAGAGAAGGAGAGAGTCAAAGGGGGACAAGCCCATTGATGTTCTACCTTCCGACCAAAGGTAATTTAATTGTTGTTCATGGTCACATTTACATGCTTACATAATTATTTAAATGCACCTCAAATGTACACTGTCACAATTGCCTCGATCAGCAACGTTGAATCAGTAGCAAACTCAGATTCTCAGAGACCAGGTTTTGATCCAGTGACTGAGTCTGATCAGTATATCCAAGTATAGACAAAAGCATAATCCAAGCATGAGACAGTGTGCCTCAAGAGTGACCCAATCGGTTGGTTGTTTGCATAACAAAATAATGTTTTTCTTTGTGTTTTGTTGTTGCTGCTTTCATAGTCCTGTGGAAGGAGGGATGGTGCAGGGAGAGGATGACGTGGAAGGAGAGAAGGAGCAGGTTGGGAAAAGAGAGAAGCTTGTAGTTCGGCTAGAGGAGATCCCACCTGTGCCAGAGAACCGCTTCCTGCTGAGACGGGACATGCCATCTCAGGAAGATAAAACAAAGATGTCAGTTCTGCTCTGCTATTATTATGTGCCATATGTTGAGAAATTAGATGTACTGCAATCCTTTTTTGGAATTCTTTTTATGACTCTTTTTACTTACACGTTGAATAGCACCTACCGGTAATTAAAATGAAATGTGATCTTTTCAGAACTGTGCAAGAAGAATCATCTCTTTCAAGTGATCTGAAACCAACAGTCACTAAGTCCGGACGGAAAATCAAAGGCAGAGGAACAATGGTATACTCACCTACCTTAGCTGATATAAAATATTTGTGATTAAAGGTCTGTTAATTCAGATTCGGTGTTTGATTATGTATTGTATCTTGTCTGCTTTTAAGTCTACCACTGTGATTCCAATTACAAATTTCCACATGTGGACAATACCGTTTTTATTCTATTCTGTTTACCAGAATTGATAAATTTTTACAACAAAACATACCATGGAAGTGAATAATATAAAGAGTCAACCTACGCATCTCTCAAATTCCTCATGGACCACGGACACTAACTGAAATTTGTCTTTTTTCTCCTCCTTCATCTCTGCCTGTTTACACTGATATAACCTGCCACTTATCTGCCCTGTGAAATTATTTTGTATCCACACATAATCACACCCGAGTCACTTCAGGCAAAGAAGGTAATCTATAATCACAGCCTCAGTGATTCCACATAGCTCACAGACGAGAGCTATGTGGAATTGCTGAAGTATACAGATAATTGCTGCCATTTTAATTTGAAAAACTTTTATGCAGAGATACCACACTCCCACAAGGTCTAAATCCCACTCTGCATCTGTGGAAGAGCGTGGTAGCAGTGAAACCCCACCACACTGGAAAGAAGAGATGAAGAGAAGCAAGGTTTATCAACCTGCCAGTGTGGAGAGATGGAGCAAAGGAGACAAGTATGACTTTAGCTTTATATTTTACACAGTGAATTACTTCGTATTATCCCCCAAAAAACATTTGTTGCTTACTGTATCCTTTGACTTAACAGATTGAATGACCATTCTTCAAGCAGATGGGACAACAGAAGTGACTCTGCATGGTCCCAGTCAACAGAGCGCTCTTCAGACCACAGCTCGGAGAGGTCCAGCCTGCACCGCCAATTGAAGAAAGAGAAGAAGAAAGCCAAACACAAGAAGGCTAAAAAACATAAACATGGCAAGAAGAAGAGCTCCAAGAGCAAGCCTCAAGAGCCTTACCTGTCAGAGGGTGAAAGGTCAGTGTCTTCAGGAAGAAGATCTAAATTAAGAAGATCTCGTTCTCCAGCTCCTTCCTCTAGTCTGCGACGCTCAGCCACTAGCAGGAGACAGCGGCCCTCACGGTCCTACTCTAGGTCCTATACATCCAGTCAATCCAGCTCTCGAGGGAGGTCCAGGTCCAGATCTTACTCAAGATCCAGGAGCCTGTCCAGGTCTAGAGGTCGGTCCTCGTCTAGATCCAGATCTCAATCCTATTCCTGGTCCCCATCTAGGTCCAGATCCAGAACAAGATCCAGGTACAGATCCAGATCTTTGTCACGGTCCAGAAAGAGGAATCTATCCAGATCCCAGAGAAAGAGAAAAGTGAACAAGTCAAAGCCAGGTGCCTTGGTCCATTTGCCAAAGAAAGTTCCAGCGAGCAAAGGCACACCTGTCCCCAGATGTCCTACTCTCTCTGCCCCTGAAAGTGTCCCTGTGGTACCACTGAGTGATAGTCCTCCACCCTCACGCTGGAAGCCTGATCAAAAGCCCTGGAAGTCCTCCTACATCCATATTCAGGAAGTCAAAACAAAGCCAGGTCCCAGTGCCCTTTCCTCCACTAGACAAGCAATTGGTAGTGTTACAGAGACTGTGCAGACCTTAGTTATGCCCAAGTGCCTTCTAGAGGGCTCCCAAAGTGGATATATGTGCACTGACAGGACTCGCAGACCTGCACGACGCTCACACAGTGGGTCCTCCAAAAGCGAAAGCCGTTCATACAGTCGCTCAAGGAGTAGAAGTTGTTCTAGGTCCAGGTCGAGATCTCCTCGTCAGTATAATAGCAGGTCATCCTCCTATAGCAGATCAGACTCTGATAACTCCCACAAGAAAAGTAGTATCAAACAGAATTCAACAGACGAGGAATGGAAACAGTTTTACAGTTCTTTGGGAGTAATACAAAATGTAGATAAATACATTTCACTTCCCAAAAGTCAAGATGCCCACTCAGAGTCAGAGGACAGGGTGGGTAATGAGCCTAGTTCTAATCTCAATGACTCTAGGAGAAGTAGCTCTTTGGGGAATCTTAAAGAGAAAGGCAGCTCTCAGGATCAGGTGACAAAGCATTACTGTTCAAAACTAGTGGGGGACTTCAATAGCAGGTCTGAATGGGATAGTGACGGTGATAAAGTGAGCCAAAGCAACAGTGCTAACATGTCAAAAAAACTGAAACCAGCAGTTCAAAACAATGAAATTATCGACAAGAGGCTATCTGCCCTTGCTGGATGGGATTCTGAAAGTGATTCTGAAAAGGTGCCAGCTAGGACATTGGCCATCTCTGAAAAAGAGGAAGGGGAGGCCAGTTCAGAATCAGAACATGAGGCTAGCAGAAAGACATCAGAGGCAGTGATTGCTTTGGCACACAGGAATTCTGCTGTTCATGGTCAGTCAGAGGAACATCCTGAGAAGGCCACAGAGCCAGAGAGGCACAAGAGTAAAAAGAAGGCCAAACGGAAGCATAAACGCAAGAGGAGAGGTGAAATCAAAATTAGTTCCCATCGCACTAAGGGCAAGGCAAAGAGATCTAAGAGGAAACATCAGAAGTTGAAAGAGACTTTTCACTGGCAGCCACCTTTAGAGTTTGGAGAGGAGGAAGATGAATATGAATCCCAAAAAGAGAAACGAATGGAACAGAAACATATCCCAGCAAGGGTTGTCAAAGAAAGGCCTTGCAGATTCCCAGGTGTTGACGGTATGAATGAGAAGGTCCAAAATGTCACTACTTCCAGTAAGAATGGTTCAATACAGGCAGAGCCTCACAGACGAGGTCAGGGACAAATGAGCAATCGACTGAGGACAAAAGAATTTATCCATGACAACTCAAAACAAACTGAACCTCAAGATCAATCATCTAACAAAAATGGTGTTAACAATACTAACTTGCCCCGTATCCGAGATCAAGCAGAGTCATTAGATGATATGGACATATGTACCCCAGAGCATGACACTGACACCATTGTTGAACCTCCAGTTACTCAGGATTCTTTCAACAAACCCCCTGAATTCACCCTCAAACCTACCTCTATCCCTTCAAAAATGGCAAATAAGGATAACAAAATTTTCCCTCAGCGTCATTGCAAAGAACAACAATTTGCACCCTCTGTTGCCTCTGCTGGTGGGCTGCAAGATGAAGTGGTTGCTGGCAAATCTACTAGCACTGTAATTGACCTAAAATGGAAGCCTTTGAAAATAATATCAGCTCTACAGAATGTGAATCTGCCACCAGTCACCATGAGGAACATCAGACATCAAGAGAACCAGAACCCCAAGACCCAGGGAGTCAGAATGGAGATAAAAAGTAAAAGCCGGGTCCGACCAGGATCTCTGTTTGACGAGGTTCGCAAGACTGCACGGCTCAACCAGAGGCCAAGGAACCAGGAGAGTTCCAGTGAGGAAACATCCCCCTATTTGGTAGGGACCAGGGGTGCATCACGCTCCCGGTCCCCCAGGAAGTCGCAGTCCAGTCATCGGTCCCACTCCAGAGGGCGGTCCCACTCGTACAGCAGGTCCAGAAGTAGATCCCGCAGCTCCAGCTACTCTTCCAGGTCAGAGAAACAGCATTTTTATTGAATGAAGAGGGTGAGGGCATCATAACTGAATCTTGCTAAATGTTGGATAAGTGTAAAGACGTGGATCATGTCTTTTGTGAAGCTAGAAAGTTGATGGATGTGGACATTTTTTGTCTAGAAGCTAAATCTGTGTCTGTGAAACTGACCTTTGCTTTAGCTTAGTGAAATGCAATTTGTAACATAACTTTTCTCTTTTAGGAGTCGTAGCAGAAGTTGGAGGAGACATAGCGGTGGACGTTTACGCTCCCGCAGTAGCACATACCGAAACTACAGGAGTCACAGGTACATCTTGATTTGATAATCTATTGTGATACTTAATTGATCCCAGTGGGGAACATCTTTTCAGCTGATTGCAGAGTCAACCACACAAAGCA
The DNA here is from genome assembly GCA_900312575.1 of Acanthochaenus luetkenii. Lineage (NCBI taxonomy): Eukaryota > Metazoa > Chordata > Actinopteri > Beryciformes > Stephanoberycidae > Acanthochaenus > Acanthochaenus luetkenii. The sequence continues at coordinate 4,086 of OMOT01021117.1, read as the reverse complement.
AGACCTCTGGAACTCTTGGGTATTCAGTGTCTTGCTCAACATTCAAACCCCTCTGACGGTCTCTAACCACCAGGCTAGCATGTTGCCCATGAACACCATTCATAGCATATGCAGCCAAACCTCTTTCTGTCATGTAGAAAGCCTTTTTAAAATATATAAACCACCTTGCAGAGATTTATATTTCGTCTTAACTAATGTACGATTGGTTCCAGAGTATGACCCAGAACTGTCTCTGACTAATTGTCATAATTTTGTTGCCATCAGTCGGACATCCAGTAGAAGCCATTCCAGAAGTCGCTCATATGATCGCCATAGGAGATCCAGGTCTGTGAGCCTCCTTAATTTATTTACTCATAGATACTCAATGAATTGTTCATGTAAACGGTCACTGAACATCCTTACTTCGATATAAATTAAATTAGGAAAATATTCTGATTAAAACAATGGTAATGTAAGTAATCAAAATAACATAATTAGAGTATATGTTCTGTAAACAAAATGTGGAGTGCTGCAATATTAATTGGGAATTGAGTATTTGAGATTGCATGAAAGCAGGAATATTAACCAAACAATCTTTTTCACTATGCAGGCAGACAGATTTGTCAGATTATTCTGATAATCAGATTAAAGCAATTAGATTGCTTTGTATATGTAAACAAGTCAGTGGTTTATCATCCAACATGGCATAGCGTTGCTTTCCTTTTTCAAAAAGTTCTAAATCAAACACCATTCTGGTAATATTCCCAAAGTAATACTGCTGTTGTCATCTGGCTGTGTGGTAATGCAGGTCAGACTCCTCTGACAGCTACTTCAGTCGGAGTCGGAGTCGTAGCCGGAGCGTGAGTAGAAGACACAGAAGAAGTGACAGCTACAGGAGCTCAGACCGCCGATCCCGGTAAGACATACAGCTCCCTGCTGAACCCTACCAGACATCGAGGTGGCAAGTCTCGACTCAACCTTTCCCCTTCACTCACCCCTTCACTTACAGTGGCCCAAAAGCTACACATCATTGTCTTTTCATACCGTAGAATTTAGTTATATTTCAGTCAATTTATTCTTGATGCCTGTCCACTCGAGAGTGGTACCACCACAGAATGTGAATGGCTAGAACCGCCTCTCCACTGTTAGCTGTGGTCATTTGACTAATATACTATAAAATGGAGCCTATGGCATTTTAAGGGTTAGTTGCTATGGTGACAGCGCAAGTCTGGGCAGTAAGGCCGTAAAATATATCACACGTTGTGGCTGTAGCCTAAACTAAAAAGGGTTCGCTTTGTAACATTACAAGATTATTGTTTAAGTAATCAAATGTGACGACTTACCAACAGTAATATAAAGCGATTAAAACCAAATCAGTCCAACAATCCATAAGTAGCCTCCCGGCTGGCAGCAGGGCGACAGAGATGCCAGTTTTCCATTGCTTTTGGTCATTGCTGCAAAACCTCTTGCCTCAGCGAGTCGGTTTATGCGAAAGTTAGCCCAATGGTACACATAAAAATGGCCGCCACTCTGACCATCCTGGAACGTTGATTTGAATGGGAAAGACCGTTCTATCCAATTCAAATTCTATGAGTACCACTTGTTCCCCTTGCTCCTGATTTCTTTATTGCGAGTTGTGAATTCAAGCCGTATGAACTATGACCATACGAAGTTAGTGACTGCTATTGATTGGGGTGGGATGATTTTCTTTGTTGAAACATTCACATTTCTTTATCATAAGAATTGCCAGTTAATGGTTCTGCATAGATCACTGAATACACATGATTACAGTTTTTACACTTCATTTACCGACAAACCTCTTAAGTATTCTGCTCATTCTTGACTATATGTTCACTACATGTTCATGTACTTTTTTGCACTCAATTAATACCCTAAATGTTAAATATTGTATCATTATCTTTCTCTGCAGATCCTCTCGCTCCTCCAGTCGCAGTTCTTCCAGGCGCAGAAGTGGCAGCAGTAGGTACAGTTGAGCCGCGCCTTCTACTGAGAGGGAAAAGAACCACTGCGCACAATAGCAATTGCGTTTATGGTCGATCAGCAAGGAACAAACATCACAGCTAAGCAATTAAAGCTCAAAAAGAAAAGATTGCATCCTAACTTTTATACTATTTTAACATGTTCTCACTAATACCAGCACACATGCTAATGACACATCGCCGGTCATTGAGAAAAAAAATACAATTCCAGAATGTACATTAGAGTTTAAAACAAGATGAACAAAGTTAGCTGGTTAGAACCACTTTACAAGCTTACATGAAGGCAGAAACCATTACCCCTTTCCCTCAGGGTCTGTCACAGCTGAGAACAACTGGGTTGAACACTCAAAATGGCCTAACAACAATTTTCTATGAGGAATTTATACTTATCTTGGGTAAAGGAAATGAGCTGTAAATATTTTAGGTTCTTGTACATTTGTGTATTCCAAACGGTTTTCTTTTATTTCCATTTTTATACCCTGAAATAACTAAATGTTTAATAGTTATTCGTGTCTAATCCTCTGCTCCGAGTCCTGGTGTGTTGGAGTTCATCGTCAGTTGGTTATGCTGTACAATACTTAATCAAGTTTTCATTATTATCACCACAACATGTGGATATGGGATGAGGGTATGCTTTAAACTGGGGGCAAGCAAGACGGCATTGTTTTCTGAAACATGTTGATTGGATACAAATCACCGTCGTTGGTTTATTTAGCAGCTAACTGTTTTAAGCTCCAATTTGTCTCTTCTATTTCTTTTCTTATTGTGTCATGAATGTAGTAAATGTACTAAGGGGGATATCTAATTTTGATTTTATTGAAACAGTTCTATTGCTTTTTGAATGTTTAAACTGAATAAATACCATCGCATCTTAAGCCTATGCTTTTGGTGTTTGCTTACAATGCAGACCATAGTAGTGGCAATAACGTTCTGTGACATCAGTTAATGTCCTCAGATGTACTTTGGGGATTCGAACCTCTCCAACGGCGGCATCCTCCTTCATCGTCAGAACTGCAGGCAATGTGTGCGTGTGAGATCACAATTCTGTACTGTCTGTGCGTTATTCTATACATCGTGTACATTAAGCTGTGGGGTAATATCAATTTCCTGGCCGATTTGAGTGATTGTATTGTATTTATGATGAAGAATAAACACGCCAAACAGCCGTACTGGTTAAACAGTGAATTTGTGTGTCTGATTAAAGTCACTATTCATTTTCTCTGTTGGATATAATGCAATTAGAAGAATCCGATTCATCCATGACTGGTTCCACTTACAGAGCTGTGCACAACAAATCCACAAATGTATTATTTTAATAATATTTCACCACAACAAATGTTCAAAGCGTAGAACGGGGGTTGAGTTTCTCACAGTGCGGCCTCCGCTGAGTCCCGGACACGAAGTGATGAATGGGACCTGCTCCGGGTTCTGATCAATGTTTCCCCACCTTGTTATGACTGTATTGACTCCTGCTCCGTCTTGTCTTTCGTTGTCGGCGAGAAACTCAAATGTGAGCAATGGCAGTGGTTCCCAAGGTGGGTCCTGTAGGAGGGTCACCCAGCCAAATGAGTAGTTCAATTTCCCCATGTATTACATCAGAGGATGGGCCAGTGAGGAAACATCTATTCTATCAGTTTTCTCTCATTTCCAGGGTTAAATTCCCACCACTTCTGTACCAAATCATTCCCAACCAAACGGAAGGTAAAACCCTCTCGGATGTGGATCCCCGAGACACCACGTCATCACATGACGGGCCCAGTGTGGGTCTGTCTGATCTGTGGCGCTCGGCCCCAGTCGCTGTCCATATATCTTGAGGACGTCCAGTCAACGATGACTTCTGCAATATGGAGACGTGGTCGAGCCCTCTGACGTCATCCCCCTTGCAGGCGCGCACGGCGAGAGGAGGCGCACCTATAGGTTTGCGCCGCATGGTCGTATGGCCTTCCCAGTCATGTACACACACACACACACACACACACACACACCCACCCCAGTTTAAAATACGCACAAATCAAAGTACAGTACCAATACATTCCGCCCGTCTCGCGGCTCCACGGCTCGCAGTACCGTGTCCCTTTAAAAAAAACGTCTGACACCCACCAAAAAA